>CM056056.1:62782408-62930517 GCA_029574335.1 Rana kukunoris
CTTTCCATGCTCACCAGCAAGTGTATAATCCATATCAAATCCTAGGCACTTGATTTTTTCCATGGCTAGACTTCTGTTCACAAAGACCCTGGAGGACAAAAAAAGAAAATTACACATGAGATGGTTGGATGAGTTGATGCGACCTTATTAACTGTTCATGGAAGCAACTGGCAGTCAGGATATTATTTCCTCCTGGGCCGATAACTGCTTTAGTGTCACTACCTCAAAACATAATTGTTAAGCGATCCTCAGCACCTCACTCCTCAAAAAGGCATACCTGCCACAATTTTGTAATACTATTATCAAGGAACACACAGCAAAACTAAATTAATGTAACAAACTAACTTTGTAGAACACAACTCCAGGTAATGCACATAATTTACCCTTGCAGCGGCACCCTTCCCAAAATGGAAGAGGTCAAAGCTAATGGGTAGAGAAATGAGGTATAATACTTATATTATACCTCACTCCGGAAGGCTTCGGTGCTCTCCTCTTCTCCTCGTCGCTCCAAGCCGAGGACCGTTTCTTTCAGTCCTCATGTATCACTGTGGGACTTCTGGCCTTGCATTGTACTTGATGAGATCAGCCTCCCTCAGGTGGAGGGAGCCTGCTGACACAAGGAGTATTACAAGTATTACAGCTTATTCCACTTCACCAAGATTTAACGGACATTTACCCCTCACAGTGCAGAAGGGGGCCCATTGCAAATTGGAATTTTTCTGCAATTCCCAAAATAGGGCTTTAGCAAAAAGATTTCAGCTTTAGAAAATATTGTTTGTAACGGACTCTTTCATCTGTACACATAATTTATTGCCAATTTTGAAAAATATAGTTTAATGAACACAGTACCTGTAATGCCATTTGTAGTTCTCTTCAAAGTGGTAGTAAACTCCACTTTTTTTCTTTTTTTTTTTTTTAATGGGCCCCCTGCAAGTTTGTGCCATAATTTGCTAGTATGCACTTTCAAATGAAGCTCTCCAATGCGGTTTGAATTGCTGGGCCACGATGACGTCACTACAGCACGTGCAAGTCACCATTACAGAACAGGACTCTCTTCATTCTGCATGCCCTGAATGCAGAGCATACTGGGCATGCACAGTCACATCATCATCTGAATATATAAACAGTGTATGTTACTTATGATAAGCTTACCTGTAAGTACAAGTTTAGGCTCAGAGTTTACAGCCACATTTAAAAAAAAGTTTTAAAGTGGTTGTAAAGGCTAAAGTTTTTTGTTATCTTAATGCATTCTTTGCATTAAAGTAAAAACGTCTTTAGCCACAGTCACCAGCACTCTGCTCAATAATCTCCAAGAAGGAACCAATCGCTCGGTTCTCAGTGTTCGAGCCGATGGGGGACTGATGCCGCATCCACCAAGGTAAGTATGAATCTGACAAAAAAAAAAAAACTGACCACACTAAGCAGGAGAATACACGGAGTCAGTTCTCTAGCTATGCTGGGAACTCAGCCTGCTCTCCTCCAATGATCAGACTTGTCCTGACATACCCCTCCCTGAACAGTCATTCATTACTGGAAAAAAGTCAGTGTGCTGTTGCTTCTCCTCCTCCAGCTCTTATGCAGCTGGGAACAGAGGGAATGTGATAACTTCTGACAAAGTTAAACAAGGTATTTATACAGTTGTGCTCATAAGTTTACAGAATTTATGATTTCTTGGCCATTTTTCAGAGAATATGAATGATAAAACACAAAAACTTTTTTCACTCATGGTTAGTGTTTGGCTGAAGCCATTTATTTTCAAATCAACTGGGTTTATTTTTAAATCATAATGACAACAGAATCGACCGAAAAAAAAAAAAAAAAAAAAACTTTACATACCCCAGTTCTTAATACCATGTATTGCCCCCTTTAACATCAATGACAGCTTGAAGTCTTGTGGCATTTGTGGATTAGGGTCTTTATCTTCTCAGATGGTAAAGCTGCCCATTCCCTCTTGGCAAAAAGTCTCCAGTTCCTGGAAATTCTTGGGCTGTCTTGCACGAACTGCACATTTGAGATCTCCCCAGAGTAGCTCAGTGATATTGAGGTCAGGAGACTGAGGTGGCCACTCCAGAGCCTTCACTTAATTCTGCTGTAGCCAATGACAAGACGACTTGGCCGTGTGTTTTGGATCATTGTCATGTTGGAATGTCCAAGTACGTCCCATGCGCAGCTTCCTGGCTGAATAATGCAAATGTTCCTCCAGTATTTTTTGATAACATACTGCATTCATCTCGCCAACAATTTTAACCAAATTTCCTGTGCCTTTTGTAGCTCACACATCCCCAAAACATCAGCGATCCAACTCTGTACCTTTCATCATAAGGGTCTTTTCTAACACGGAGCGGACCGTTTTTCGTGTCCGTCGGCTCAGCGGGAGGTCCCGCTCAGCTGTCGGCGGACAGGGCGGTCCCCGCACACTGTGCAGGGACCGCCCTGTATCTCCTCCGTTCTCCCCTATGGAGAATCGGATGAAAACGAACCGTTTGGCCTTCTTCATCCGATCCGTTCCGCCGGACGGAAGAAAAATCGGATCCAGACGGACGTTAAATTTTGGTCTCAACACTCCAAACGACTTTGTGCCAGAAGGTTTGAGGCTTGCCTCTTTGCTGTTTGGCAAATTGTAAGCGGGATACTTTGTGGCATTTGTGTAGTAATAGCTTTCTTCTTGCGACTCAACCATGCAGCCCATCTTTCTTCAAGTGCCTTCTTATTGTGCATCTTGAAACAGCCGCGCCATGTGTTTTCAGAGAGTTCTGTATTTCACCTGAAGTTATTTGTGGGTTTTGTTTTTTCTTTGCTTTCCCAACAATTTTCCTTGCAGTTGTGGCTAAAATTTTACATGGTCTACCTGACTGTGGTTTGGTTTTCACTGAACCCCTAATTTTTTTTCTTTTTTAATAGAGTTTGAACACTGCCGATTGGCATTCTCAATTCCTTGGATATCTCTTTATATCCCTTTCCTGGTTTATACAGTTCAACTACCTTTTCCCACAGATCCTTTGACAATTCGTTTGATTTCCCCGTGACTCAGAATCCAGAAAAGTCAGTGCAGCACTGGATGAAAGATGAAAGGGTCTGTTACAAGTCCAGAAACTCATTGACATTTTATACACACACACACACTAATTACAAGCAAACAGATCACAGGTGAGTATGGTTACCTTGAATGGCCATTCAAACCCCTTTGTGTCAAATTGTGTGCATGTTATCAGGCCAAAATCACCAGGGGATGTAAACTTTTGATCAAAGTAATTTCATTTGTTTGTGTTGCTATTATGATTTAAAAAGAGTAAACACAGTTAATTGATAATAAATGGCTTTAGTCAAACACTAATCATGAGTGAAAGAAAAGGATTTTGTGTTATTCATATTCACTGAAAAATGGCAAGGAAATAAAATTCTGCCAGGGTATGTAAACTTATGAGCACAACTGTATATACAAGGGGATTCATAAAGAAGTACACAGTTTCCAGATACTGTAAAACAGTTGAAGACACAGAGCAGAGCACAACTGTGAACCGTTCGGTAGATGGATTTAAAGTTTGTGTCCCGCTACCGAGAGAAGCGACGTAGGCGACTGCACGTAGGTGTGTTTGTCACGTGACTAGTCAGTCAAAATGGCAGCATCTGCAGTGGATATTTTTGATCACGATTCGGAAAACCACAAAATCTATCTACGTTTGGCATAAAACATTTGAAACTACGGGCTGTTTTTGCAAACTTAAAAGTACTGGACGACCGTGTGTATCGGTAGAAGTCGTCAATAGTGTTTGCACCGTCATTCAACAAAGTCATCTGTGACATCTGTGCAGAAACCTGCACAGATGTCACTTGTTTTGCGGCCGAAATCGGGACTGACTAGTGGGAATGAAATCGTGGGAGTTCAGCTGAACTCGCACGGCTTCACTCCCACAGCCCAGTGTGAACCTGGGCTTACAGTGCAACACATGCGAAGATAAAAGCATTGGGCCAGATTCAGGTAGGACAGCGGTTCTTTATTTCGGAGTAACGCAAGTCATTTACGTTACTCCGCCGAAACTTTAGGAGCAAGTACTGTTATTCACATAGCACTTGCTCCTAAAGTTGCGGCAGCGTAGCGAAAATGAGCCGGCGGAATTCAAATTGGGCGGGTAGGGGGCGTCTACGTACTGCGCATGCGTCGACTGTCAGTGCGCATGCTCCAAAGTCTGTCAGTGAATGTCAATTCCCATTCACGGACGTTTTACGCAAACGACGCTAACATTTTTAAATTTGACGCGATGGCGACGGCCATACTTAACATAGGATACTCCACCTAGGGGGCATGTTTTTCTTTACGCCGCGTATCGCTTACGAAAACGTCGGAAAGTCACTGCGTCGGGCGCGCGTACGATCGTGAATTTTCGTCTCTCGCTGATTAACATATTCTCGGCGTTAATCAGCGGGAAGGCCCCGAGCGCCATTTTTAAAATTGCAGTTCCGATACGACGGCGGAATACAATTACGCCGCTCGTATAGGAACTCCAACCCGGCGTTTCTTGTTTTCTGCTTACAGAAAACAGAAACGCCAGCTCAAAGTGAGAGTTATGCTGGCGTATCACTGATACTCCAGCCTAACTCTACCTGAATCTGGCCCATTCTGTCCAAAAAGAAAGTGTGCAGCCCCCTTAGTTTTTGAATGATAAAACTATCACAGGAGGGCCTTTTCTGGATAGGTCAAGGCTTTGGTTGACGCTACAGTTGCAGGAGGACAGTGACAACTTTATTGCACCACCATACTGGTCAGGCGACGTGCGAGATTACCTCATCAATGGATTGGATGAGCCGCAGACCACAACATGCCACTGATCCAATGTCCACCCAGAAGTCCTGACTTAAAATCTTATGACTGTCCTGTTGGAGTACGTAAAAGGACAAGGTATTTACCCCTCACCTTCCCGTTGATCTAGTGGTGCGGAAACAGTGCATCACAGCCACTATCACTGCACTTGATTCAGATATCTTAACTAGCGTTTGGGCAGAAATGGATCACCGGCTCGATGTGCGTTGTGTGACTTTGGGTGCACACATAGAACATCTGTGACCGTTTAAAAAAAATAAAAAAATTGAAACATTACCCTACAATGCTGTTACAGGTAACAAAATATCTTACATTGTTCTTGTTTTATAATGCATTGAAACCATATACTTATGAATCACACTGTATTTTTTCCTATATACACACACACAAAAGTTTTTATGTTGGCTACTTGCATAAAGGTTGGTCTGGGACCTCGTATGATGGCTAGGATCTCTGCATTATATCAGTCTCCATCGGCACGACTAAAGGTAAACGGCACGCTTTCGGACACAGTCTTGATAAATAATGGCACCCGGCAGGGGTGTCCTCTCTCACCCCTGCTATTTATATTGTCCTTGGAGCTTTTCATTAGAATGGTTAAAGCCAATGCAGACATTCGGGGCTTCATTGTGGCGAATAAGGGAGTACAAGGTAGCCGCTTATGCGGACGATTTCCTTTTCTTCCCATCCAATCCTCTGACCTCTTTACCTAGTCTGCTGAAGGATTTTGAGGCATACGGCTAGGTTTCCAATCTCAAAATCAACTACTCAAAGTCGGAAGCCCTGAATGTGTCCTTGGCAGGTAGGACACTCAGCCGAGTGAAAGACTCCTCCCCTTTAGATGGGTTACTCTGGCTTTGAAGTACCTGGGAATATGGCTCACACCCAACCTTGGGGATGTGTTTGCCGATAATTTTCTGGTGTTTCTTAAACACGTCAGGGAAGACCTTCTTAGGTGGCAGTCAGGCCATTTTTCTGGGTTTGGCTGTGCGGCCATTATCAAGATGACCATCCTTCACAGTCTGCTATACCTGTTACATGCGCTCCTGGTGCGGGTTCCAGCTTCCTTTTTTTCAGCACTTAGGTCCCTAGTTTTGAGGTTCCTATGGAACTCACAGAAGCCCAGAGTCCGGTTCTCTTGTTTTATAAAACCGAGGGAATTGGGTGGCATGGGTATTCCAGACTTTAGAGCATACTATCAAGCTACCCATCTGACTAGAATTATCGATTGGCACGGTCACAGAGCGGCAAAGGATTGGGTTTCTTTGGAGGATGCTCTCTGCCCAAGCCCTCTGAAATTTTTCCTGTGGATCCCATGGGGCAGCTGTCCGCCTGGGGTGAGGCGTCATCCCCTCACTGGTAACACACTGGAGACTTTCCATAACTTAACCAAGACCTCTGACTTTGCCTCACAACCTGATCCCTTGACTCTGTTAAAAGACAACCCCGACTTTATACCTGTCATGGGCAACCTACACTTCCAATTCAAGAACAAGTCTGACCCGCTGTTAGTGGGTAATTGTTTCAACAATGGCATGGTAAAAGATTGGGCAATGCTTAAGGCTGAGGATGATGTTCCCCATATGCCCTTGTGAGCGTATTTTCAACTTTGCAGCTATTTGGGGAGTCGGGCAGTTAAAAAGTACATTACACAGACCCCTCACTTTGGAGTCAATATGTCAGTTTGGTACACTTTGTGTTAGGACCACATCCATGACATACTCCTGGTTACAAGACTTACATCATAAGGCGCTGGATGGACTCCAGACGGAGATAACAACCAAACAATGAAGGTATGCTTGCATACTAACTCACAAATGTTCAATAAGCACAAAAATGCCTATAAACTGATAACTCATTGGTACAATACCCCAGCCAAAATGCATAGATGCAATCCGCAGATCTCAGAGTCTTGCTGGAGGTGTGGCGTGGGAAAAGGCACTTGGCTTCACATTTGGTGGCAGTGCCCACGCATAGCACAGTTCTGGGACAAAGTGAAGGCTCTAATCAAACAAATCACGGACGCTGATATTACTTTAGACGCGGCGGCGTGTTTGCTTCAGGTCAGGACTGTCTCCTTGAGGAGGTATAAAAACTCCTTGACGAGGCATTTGCTGAATGCCGCAAGGTCCCCGAGGACCCCCTCCGTTGCTGAATGGCTGAAAAAGGTTTCTGATATTCACGCAATGGAGGAGACTTTGACTCAGGCTACGGATGGTGTGGACAAATTCTTTAGCTTGTGGCAGCCATTGGTGATCTTTAGGTACTCGTCCGCTTATACAGACATGTCTCAATCACCATTTATGATGGTTTAACCGAGTTAAAGGGAGGGGGCAACTCCTCACCCCCCTCCATCTGGATACTTAGACTTGTGATTGCCTTTGTACATCTACAGCTGGTCATTTAATAAAAACTACTTCTTTCATCTAGTTTTCTTTCTTGGGCCTCGACACTTCACCCCTTTATACTTAATTTCTATCCTACTTATTGAACTTTAGAATTCAGCCATGTGTGTAACGGTCCGTTATGATTAAAGTTTATCACACCCCAATAAATTCCCGAAGGTCTAGCTAGACGTGGGAGGTCAAGTTCACCTGGAACGACATAGGCCTATTTGGGAATTTTTGTACTTTTGTTTCTTTGAAGGCTTGATCATTTGCAAGTTTTGGATTGATAGCCTTTCTGGATTGCTTTTGGATCACCGGTTATCCTTTGTTGTGATACACCTAATATGTTCATAATTAGACGATGTGAGCAGTTGCATCTCCACAAGATTTTATCTTATGTATGCTTCAAGTTTGACTTTAATAAACTTGGAATGTTAAAAAAAAAAAAAAAATGTTTTGCCTTTCATTTCTATTTTAAACTGAATGGGTTGTTATACAAGGTGATTTTTTTTTTTTTACAATAAAGGTGCTTTATTGTAAAGAAAAATCAGAAAAATCAGACGGGGAGAGCCAAGGAAGCCACACCTTGTCATACTTCCACGGGCAACCACGGTTAATGTAAGTGATTTTATACATAGGTAAGGCCGCCTCAATGTGTGCTTCCCAGGAGGAAAGAGATTGGGGTAATGGGACGATCCATTTCATAAGTATCTCCTTCTTAGCGTAAAATAGAAGGTAAGAAATCAATCATTTCAAATGATGCGAGCGTTGTGCATCCTCGTGCACCCCCAACAGTGCCAGCTCTGGTAGCATTTGGAGGGACAGCTGCACCTGCGAATTAAGTTCACTAAACACCGCTGACCAAAAACCCCCTACAACAGGACAGTCCCAAAACATATGTATATAGGTGCCAACTTGAGTCTTACATTTAGGGCACATGGGATCTCTGGCCGGGAAAATGCGATGGAGCTTTTGGGGAGTGTATTAAATTCTATGGAGGAATTTGACCTGTATAAGCTTATCCCTGGATGCAATGACCAACTTAAGGCCACAATCCAGGCAGTCTTCCCATCCCTCCCTATCCAGAGAGGGTATGCCACTGTGCCAGGCTTTCCACAGTCTCTCCATCTTGGGGGAGTCCTTACTCAAAAGCGCCCCATATAAGGTAGAGCGAGGCCTAGCAAGATCTCTCGGCGCCAGAAGCTCCTCTATGGGGTCAGCCTGAAGGATAGGGCGCTGAGGGAACTGGGCCCTTGCTGCATGCTTAAGTTGCAGGTATCTGAAATGCATCCACCGGGGCAGGCGGTACGCATCTCTCAACTCGGGGAAGGGTACCAACGGTGATACCAAACCTTGCCCAGGCCTGAGGGTCTAGAATGAAACAGAAGTGAGGCAAAGCCGGGCTGCCCCACAGTGGATGCGCAGGGGACCACTGATCGGGTGTCAAATAGAGCCACCGAGCAGCCCTCCACACTCTCCACGTCGCCCGAGTAGGCCCGGGAATCACCTCATATGCCCCCGGTCCCCTATAGACGAAATTATGAAGGTCGGCTAGTGAACCAAGGCAGGTAGCCTCCAGGCATACTGCTGCATTAGATCTGGAGCCCTGAAACCACCAATGGACCGACACCAACATTGCGGCCCAAAAGTACACCTGGAAGTTAGGGAGAGCCAGACAAGGTGATCGTTTGAACCTACTTTTTAAAGTAGGAAAAAACTAAAAATACTGTAGCTGCTGGCTTTAACTATATGGACACTTACCTGTCCAGGGATCCTGCAATGTCAGCACCCCATTTGATTTTTCCATCAGCTCTACAGTGCTGCCACCGCCATTGCTTCTAAGGGAAACTGGCTGTGAAGCCACAAGGCTTACCCTACTGTCCCCTACTGTGCATGCTTGGAGCATGCTGTGCTTTGTGAATGGGAAGGAGGGGGCTGCACCAGGCCGAGTTTGCTTAGCAAGGATACAGATAACTAACAAAGGGAATGGCTTTGATGACACAGGGGAATATACAAGCTTTCCATAAGAGCAACTGCAGATATCCGATTTGTAACAGATATCAGAGGCACTTCTGGCACAAAAGGGTAAATAGGTGCAGGATGATGCAAGCTTTTCAGTTGCCTTAACAGAAGCTAAATAAATACTGCAAACACTTGCCAACATGGAGAAGGAGAATGACTGGGAAATTTTGAGCCAATGAACAATATCGGATTGGGTTTGCAGGACCCATCAGTACAGGTTTCCATAGACGCAGAAATAATATATTGTATGCCCTAGTGTAAACATATGGTACATAGTGCTTTGTTAGGAGTTTGTTACCCCCTCTGTAAATTGTTAGTTCAATAAAAGGTGATTCTTAATCTAAAAACAAGTGTGAGGGTGAAAGATATTCATGCCAACATCTCTCCAAGAACGGAATGCAATATTCCTAAGGTAATACAGGGAGTTCTGCAAGTTGTCATGCTGCGATTTGCTACCGAAGCCGACCGAACAGGCATGACCTAAAAAGCTCTATCAGCAGCCGATCAGCGCTTTCAGCCAAAGAATGAAAGCACTGGCCGGTGTGTTCTGACAGGGGGAGGCGTCCCTCTGTCAGAATACAATAGCTCAGCAGGGCGATCGCTGTACAAAAAAAAATATTTATATATATATATATATATATATATATATATATATATATATATATATATATATATATATATATCCAACCCCTTATAGGTCTTTGTAATGCCATTTTATATTCTTCTTCTTTAAAAGGTTAAAGGGGTCATTTGTTTACAAGAACATTTGTATTTTTTCCTCACTTATTACATCATAGACTTAATGAATGATTTACACAGCAATTTGTTTTGGTGTTATAAACAGAAAAGGTTGTCCCATAATATGGGTAAATTACACAGTCTATAGCTACTGTGGCCTTGCATGTAATGGAGGTCACCAGGGGCTTGCTGTATAGTGAACTAGCTAGTAAAATGAAGTGTAAAAATATTCATGCTTTAACAAAAATTGTACTAGAATGCAAATCTTTCACATGTACAATGTCATGCAAGAATGTATTCTGTCTGTGGTCAGTAACAAATGGACACATAAATTGTAGAATTGCAGAATTTCATGTACTGCTTAGGAGAAAATCTGTAACTTAAAAACCCTCCACAAACAGTTTTATGCTGCAATGTTTTAACAAGGTATTAACTGCTTGTGTGAAGCACCTGCAAGTACACTTAGAGCTGGTTCACATAGGTGCGCGGGCAGGATTCAGTGCAATTTTTCAAAGGAGTCAGGTGCGTTTTCGTTTACCGTTTTTTTGCGAATTTGTTAAGACCCCTTTCACACTGGAGCGGTTTGCAGGCGCTACTGTGCTAAAAATAGCGCCTGCAAACCGACGCTAAACAGCCGCTGCTGTGTCTTCAGTGTGAAAGCCCCAAGGGCTCTCACACTGGAGCTGTGCGCTAGCAGGACGGTAAAAAAAGTCCTGCCAGCCGCATCTTCGGAGGCCCATTGAAATCAACAGGACATCTCTGTAGAGGTGCTTTACAGTGGTTTTTAACCTTTTCTCGGCCGCTAGTGGGGGTAAAACCACCCCGGTAGCAGCTGAATAGCGCCGACGCCGCCCCTGCGTGAAAGGGGTCTTAGTGTATGACGCTTGAAATAGTACCTGCACCAGACTGAAAATCATACAGGACTTTTTTGAAAAATGCACTGCGGCCAGCTCACGCATATATGAACTGGCTCCATAGAAAGCGAATTAAAAAAACACATCCAATTAGCATATATGTGAACAGAGCCTTAGGGGCTATTCACACCAGCCGCTGCATTACAACTGATCACAGAGCGTCGCCCTGTCCACTTTTTTTCATTTCACCAAGTTCCTTTGGCCACCACAAGATGCAAGGCGGTGGACTGCCTCGTACTGTGCTGACTTGGGAAAAAGGTCCAGCGTTTTTTTCAGTGCAAATAACCACAACGCATCTAAACTGGCTATGCAGCAGATGAGGCATTTTGACTTGTCTTGTGGTGGGACTGCACTGGAAAAGCTGCCTAAGGTAGTCCCACTGCACCAAGTGTGAATGGGCCCTTAAAGACAAGGTGTGATGTAAGCATATAAAGCCTTAAAGTGGATGTAAACCCTCCATACACCCAGTGAAGTGAACATCCTCAGATTATACACAGAAATGAACCAAATCTCCCTACATAGGTTTTAGATGTATATCTGCAGTCTTCACATTAACATACTGTTTAGAAAGTACAGATCACGTTAGGAATTGCCAAGATAGCTAAAATTACCGATTGGAGAAAAGGCACACACCCACTCATCATGGGCAGAGACTCGGAGCTGTTTTGTAATAGGACCTGCTCTCTGCTACTCTATTTTAGCAACCTCCTCTGACAAAAGACACATCAGCTACTTTTAGTTGCTAGTGTGCTCTGCTGGGCTTCAGATATGTCCCTGTGTTAGCATACAAGGTTTGTATTATATGAGCAACATCTACTAAATGTCATTGCTGTGTGCCTATTACATTATATGATCACTAGATGGCAGTGTTACGTTTGCTAGTTCATGTTTTGTCCATGTACAAGAAGTAATAATAAAGTTCAGTTCCTGTTTCCACGACCTACAGACTGTCTGCCTGTAATTTGTTTAGCTCCAAAAGCTTATGTCTAACAGGTTATGGGCCCAGAGCATGTTACAGAAGCCCAGGATATAATACAGATTACCCCTGGATATAGCCAGATACAGTGAGCTAGAGCAATTCAGTGCAGAAGACAGCAACAGAAAGACAAACAGCAGTAATGGCAGCTGCTATCCCCTCAGCAAAGTTTTCCATTGCAAATCTGACAAATCAGAACTACGAATCTTGGAAATTCAAGATGAAAATGCTGCTTATAAGAGAAGGTATGTGGAAATGCATAAATGAACAAAGACCTGCACAGCCCACAGAGGAGTGGTTAGACAGAGATCAGAAGGCACAATCTCCCTGTGCATAGATGATGATCAAATCATACATATATGTAACTGTCAAACTGCTAAAGACATGTGGGAAGAGTTACAGAAAGCACATGAAAGAGTTAATCTCAGCAATAAACTGTATTTAATCAGAAAGCTCTATCAGACTAAGCTACAGAAAGACCAGGACATGCAGGACTATATAAGACAGACCTTAGAGATGGTGGAGAGACTGCGAGGGATTGGAGAAGAGATGAAAGATTTTCATGTTGCAGCGCTATTATTAAGTGGACTTCCTGAAAGTTATGAGACACTTGTCACAGCACTAGATGCACGTCCAGATGATGATCTGACACTGGAATATGTTAAAGGCAAGCTTGTGGATGAATACAAGCGCAAAACTGAAAGAATGAGTACTGTGAGTGTGTGTTCAGAGACGGCTTTAAAGACAAGATACAAAAATAAACACAGTAACGTGCAGCTAGAAAAGCGGGAATGCTTTGTGTGCAAGAAACCAGGACATCTAAAAGCAGATTGTAGAATCTGGAAAGCTAGAATGCAAAAACAAAGTGCATTCCAACAAGCTAAGAATGTCATAGAAACAAAGGAGTATGCATTCGGATCCAAAAATTGTGTCACCACTGTGCAAGCATGGTGTGTGGACTCAGGCGCTACAAGTCACATGACAATTAACCAAAGTTTCTTCGCTCAGCTTGATGAAAGCAAAACAGAAGGGATAACTACAGCTAATGGACAACTCATGAAATCAGTGGGAATAGGAGATGGCTTTCTATACTGTTCTATCTCTCCAGATATCACTAAAAAGATCCATATGAGGAATGTTCTGTATGTGCCAGATCTTGAAAGCAACCTTTTGTCAGTAAAGAAACTCACTAACCAAGGCAATGTAGTCACATTTCAGGGTGACAGTTGTATCATAACAAAAGGGGATTGCTTGCTTGCAAAGGCTAAAATCATAGATGAACTATATCAGTTGAACTGCAGTGAAATGGTTAAAATCGCCAAAGAGGATAAACATTCAAACTGCATCCACACTTGGCACAGACGATTGGGACACAGAAATTCTGATACAATAAAGAAAATAGTTGAGAATAACTATGCAAGTGGTATTAAGATTAATCCATGTGATCACACAATGATTTGTACCAGCTGTATTAGGCCTCGTTCACACATGGATCCGTTCAGGTCCGTCTGTCAGTTTTTCAGGCGGACCTGAACGGGCGCTCCATGCACCCCTATGGAGCGTCGGATGTCAGCGGAGACATGTCCGCTGACATCCGACCTGATCCGATCCGCTAAAAACAAACGTATGGGGCTCACGTCCCCATCCGTCCATGCGGATCGGATCGGGAAAGATCTGATGAAAACGGACATGCTGTCCGTTTTCATCAGATCGCTCCATAGAGGACAGCGGGACTCGACAAGCTCCTCCCCGCTCAGTGAGCAGAGAGGAGCTTGTCATCCGTCGGCTCAGCGGAGATCTGCGGACTGATCTCCCGCTGAGCTGGCAGACACAGGCGGACTCCGTCGGAACGGACTGCGACGGAGTCGGCTATGTGTGAACGAGGCCTTAAAGGAAAAATGGCAAGGACACCTTTTCCCCAAGCAGACCAACAGCAAAGTTCAAAAACCTCTGGACTTAATACATTCAGATCTTTGTGGTCCAATGAAAACTATGACTCCAGGAAAGAAAAAGTACTTCCTGACCTTCATTGATGAATACTCCAGATATACCACAGTATTTCTACTTCACAATAAGGATGAAGTGCCAGAGAAATTAGAACAGTATCTCGCTCAAGTAAATAATATTTTCGGCAGAATGCCCAGAGTACTACGAACAGACAATGGCTCAGAATATACAAGTGGTAAAACACAAGCCATTCTCAGGAAGCATGGAATTATGTTCCAGACAACAGTTCCATATAACCCGGAGCAAAATGGAGTTGCAGAGAGAATGAACCGCACACTGTGTGAAAGTGGGAGGAGCATGCTATTTGATGCTGATATGCCAACTACATTCTGGGGAGAAGCTATCACAACTGCATGTTATCTTCAAAATCGTTTGCCGGGAAAAGCAACAACAAAAACTCCATATGAATGAACTATGGAACAAAAGGAAACCAGATTTAAGACACATCAGAATTTTTGAAAGTAAAGCCTATGTACACATTCCAAAAGAAAAACGTACAAAATGGGATGCATGTGCAAAAGAAGGTGTACTTGTGGGGTACAGTGAATCTCAAAAAGGATACAGGATTTTACATCAAGACACGAACAAGGTAACAGTCAGCAGAAGTGTGATTATTGATGAAACTTCTATGTGCTCAAAGTTTGAACAACAGACACAAACTATTCAAACTGAGAAAGAATCAACATCAGTCACTCAAGAAAATAAGGAAAGTGATACAGAAATAGAAATTACTACAGAAGAATCAAAACCTGAATCTGAACCAGAAATACCTTCAGTCAGAAAATCAACCAGAATCAATAAAGGTCTTCCAGCTGAACGTTTATCTTACATAGCTCGCAGAGCTGTTCAAACTGAACCAGGTTCATGGAAAGAGATGCAGAAACTGCCAATGCATGAGAAACAAGTATGGAATAAAGCCGCTGATGAAGAAATGACATCACTCGAAGATCTCCAGACATGGACACTTTCAGAGCTACCTCAAGGTAAACATGCCATAGGATGTAAATGGGTTTTTAAAACCAAATGTAACTCTGAAGGGAAAGTCTGTCGGTACAAGGCAAGGCTGGTTGCTAAAGGTTACTCACAGAAGTTCGGTGAGGACTATGATGCTACTTTTGCTCCAGTTGCTAAACAAAGTACTTTCAGAACACTAATGACAGTGGCTGCCATGCGTACAATGATTGTGAAACATCACGATATTAAGACAGCTTTTCTTAATGGTGATATTGAAGAAGAAATTTACATGTCACAGCCAGAAGGATATTTGAAAAAGGGACAAGAGCATCTTGTCTGCAAGTTGAATAAATCTCTTTATGGCCTTAAACAATCAGCTCGAGCATGGAACCTGAAGATTAATCAAGTTCTACTAAATGAAGGATTTACAAGAAGCAAAGCTGATTCGTGCCTATACGCTAAACAAGTAGACACTGAGTGGATGTATCTGCTAATTTATGTTGATGACCTGATCATTGCTCACAAAAATAACAATGAAATTGCAAAATTAACAGGAGTACTCAACAAGCACTTTGAAACTAAAGACATAGGTGAAGTGACATATTATCTTGGAATTGACATCCAGCGTGAGAAAGATGGAAGTTTCCTGTTTAATCAGAGTGCAAAAATTGAATCTATTCTTCAGCAATTCAACATGACAGAGGCGAAAGGAGCAAGCACACCTATGGACACAGCCTATCCAAAGTTAGAAGGAGAAGATGATCTTCTCACATCCAATGAACAATACAGACAAGCAGTGGGGGCACTTCTCTACATTGCAACCACTACACGTCCAGACATTGCAGCCAGCATGTCTCTTCTTTGCAGGCGAGTTGATAAACCACGTCTAAGAGATTGGAATGCGATCAAAAGAGTTATGAGATATCTGAAACAGACAAAAGACTTAAATTTGAAACTGTCAGCAAGTGGTGATTTAAACCTAGTGGGATATGTGGACTCCGATTGGGCAGGTGATCACAGCACACGCAAATCCACAAGTGGTTACTTATTAAAATTGGGAGACAGTCCTATATCATGGTCCAGCAAGAAACAGATGTCAGTGGCATTGTCCTCTACAGAAGCTGAATACATATCTGCAGCTTATGCCAGTCAAGAAGTTGTGTGGTTACAACAATTACTCAAGGATCTTGGAGAAAAACATCAGAACCTACTGTCTTATTTGAGGATAATCAGGGTTGCATTAAGCTTGCAACAAGTGAGAAGATTAATGGAAGAACCAAGCACATCGATGTCAGACATCATTACATTCATGACTTAGTTGATCAGAAAGTGATTGAACTTGTGTATTGTGAAACGGAAAAAATGATTGCTGATGTTTTGACAAAACCACTAGCTAGAAACAGATTTGTTGATCTTAGATCAGAAATGGGATTGACATAGATAGTAGTTGTTGAGTGGGGGTGTTAGCATACAAGGTTTGTATTATATGAGCAACATCTACTAAATGTCATTGCTGTGTGCCTATTACATTATATGATCACTAGATGGCAGTGTTACGTTTGCTAGTTCATGTTTTGTCTATGTACAAGAAGTAATAATAAAGTTCAGTTCCTGTTTCCACGACCTACAGACTGTCTGCCTGTAATTTGTTTAGCTCCAAAAGCTTATGTCTAACACCCTGTACCTTTGAGGAGGAATGGGCTCCCTCCAGGCACACCTGCACTTTATTTATCCATTGTTATATATTCTCCACTATGGTGACTCAGATTTAGGATCATGCTATACAAAAGAGGCCTTGACAAAATTTCCACATATTTTGCAAATTTGCAACTAAAACCTCTATTTTAATGCAAATTGTACGGTGTAATTTGCAAGCTAGCTGGCACGTGTGCTAGGAAATACATTTAGCTTTTTTTTCCATTTGCATAGCCCTTCCAAGTTTCCCTTTTTTCAAGGCTAATTATAAATTGGGACAGTCAACAAAATATTTTATTTTCAATACTTCTTTTGCGACCCACTGATGTCATCACTGGGTCTTGTTTGCTGGTCTTTGCTTCGACTTTAGCAGGAAGGGCCAGCCAGATCCTGTAAACATTACAAATTCCTGCTTCAAATCAACTTTCAAAGAGCATTATGTGAAAGAACAAATCTCTGGAATCCCTTTAGACATGCTTGTTCTTCCCTGCTGGTGGGTGCTGCAGACATCAGCTGTGCTGTCTGCTGATTGATTCATTGAATACGCCCATCTAAAAGAGATGCTCCATTCATAGAAGCTGTATTACAGCTTTTATGAATGAAACAGGATTTGGAAGAATGGAGGATGGGTCGATGATGGATACTCTTGCCCCACTCTATTCATAGAATAGGTTTAATTTATAGAAGCTGTAGTAAGGCTTCTATGAATAGAGCAGCTGAATGAAAAGGCAGGAATACCTGGACTCTCTTGATGAGAGCTTGTTGCAGCCCATTAGTTCTATTGACAACCTTCGTCCTGCATCAAGAGATTGAAGAATAAGTTCACCTTTAGGAACATGTTCCACAAGGGTGGAGCACACAACATGTTTCCAGTGCTACAGCAGCCCTCTGCTGCCCACCCTTCCCGTGGCAGCAGTACAGGGAGAAGTTTCCCCATACCAACTACCAGTTTTTAAAAGCAGCACAGCCACACAGGCGCATCATTCATACGCAGGGCTCGGCTTGTAGTTCTCAATGAACTACCGTGGGCTGTAAAGTGATGTGGTAGTTTAAGTCTTCCTGTCAGCAAATATCAGCTTACCCGTATAGGATCTAGAGGTAAGCAGTGACACGAAGTGTGGAGGAGACCTGCATGGCATCAGCGATTCTCTGATCGCTGGTGCAATGCTTTACAGGCTCCCAATACAAAAAAGAATAAATGCACATTTTTCTCTTACCTGCAAAAAGATGTACATTTATTACTTTTTGTACAAAAGGTGAACTTATCCTTTAAGGTGGCAGGTGAGGGATGAGGGGATAGACAGAGGGCAATTTCTACTAACAAAAGAGGCATCAGCACAAGGGACACAACCTGACTGTAAGGCATGTCCCTTGTGCGTGTTTGGCTGCAGTTGTTTGGCATTAACTGAATGTACCCTGCTTTTCTGGAACAGAGTCCTGGCTTGGATCTTGTGACTCTGAATAGCATCAGAAAGCATATCGCCAATTATTCGAATAGAAATTTGTTATGTGGACTTATCCACTCTTAATGGAATCTACAGACGTAAACACACAAGGTAGAGCTGCACGAGTAATCGCCAAGAATCGTTACCGCAATCTTTTTCCGTTGCTTTTTCCATTGCGATTCTTGATACAGGGTTTCACCATCTTTGACATGAAAAGAATTTTCTCTCTGCACTTTGGTATGCACAGAATTTCCTGTCTGCTTTCAGCCAAAAGTCAGTCTGGGCAATCTGCCAGGTCTGGGCAGTCTGCCAAGTTTTGAAAACATTCTTTAATCACTGGAAAGTTAAGGCTAAACATTGTATCTCTTCAGAAAGGAATAAAACCTTTTTCTGTATGTAAATTGGAAATTTTTACCACTTAAAGGGGTGTTCCAGCCAAAATTGTGTTTATTAAAAGTCAGCAGCTACAAAAAGTGTAGCTGCTGGCTTTTAATAAACACTCACTTACCTGGTCCAGCGTTCCAGCGACGCGCCGACCGGGGCTCCGCTCCTCTCCCCCCCTCCCCAGCCGGCGTCTCCATCTCCACTGTGGGCACCCAGCCGTGACAGCCTTCGGCTTCACGGCCGGGCACCCACTGCGCATGCGCGAGCCGCACTGCGCATGCGCGCGCGGCGCGGCTCGCCGCTAATTGGAGAGGCGATCGCATGGGACCTGTCAGTGTCCCATGTGATCGCCTACAGGGAGGGGCTGCAATAAGGCGATTAAGCCTAATCGCCTTACCAGCCACTTGGCGGAAGCAGGAAGTGGGACAGGAAGTCCCACTCCTACTGAAGCCCCCACTCCCCCCCCAAAAAAATTACATGCCAAATGTGGCATGTATGGGGGTGAGGAGTGGAACAAGAGGAAGTTCCAAATTTGGGTGGAACTCCTCTTTAAACACTAAACCTTTTTCTGACAGCTCTTTTCAAGTTAAAATCATTTTTTTTGCTAGAAAATTACTTAGAACCCCCAAAGATTATAGAACTTTTTAGTAAAGACCCTATAGAATAAAACGGCGGTTGTTGCAATATTTTATGTTGCACTGTATTTGCGCAGCAGTCTTTTTAAATGCATTTTTTTTTGGAAAAAATTACTTAAAATAATAAAAATAAAAAAAAATAGCCAGTAAAGTTAGCCCATTTTTTTTTTTTTTTTGTATAAATGTAAAAGATTTTACGCCGTGAGAATCGTGATCTTCATTCTAAGCAAAAAAATCATGATTCCCATTTTGGCCAGAATCGTGCAGCTCTAACACATGGATCTCAATACGAGAGGTTTAAATGCCACAGAAAATTTTAAAAGAAGCTGCAGTCCTGACTCAAGCGATCATAAACAACCAGCTCATCCTGGCAATGAAGAACTTAGAGCATTTAAATCCTTTAGTTTAGCAAAATGGCCAAAAACACAACAGGTACAGGCATAATTTTTCATGTTCATGCTTCCAGCCACTCAAAAAGTGGTCCTACTCCAAATCACCACTCATCCATCGTAGGACACCTGTACTGGGGACGGGAAGAGAAGGGGGTGGGAACAGGAAGAGAAGGGAGAAAGAAATAGACATACAGGCTGTCTGCTTTGATACTGCACTTCACATCATTTTTAATTGTAGACAAGCCTGTCTTAAATTGGGATATTAGGTTTACTGCCACCTACAAGACAATTGGACACATTGGCAAACAAAAAAACTTTAGGCCAGCCCAGGAAAACCTTTTTTCACTATACCAGCATGATTTTCTAGCAAAATCTGTACCAAGAGCATAATCAGAAACAGAGATGGGACATCTTTCCTTTAATCAACCCAAGTAAAGGATTTTACTGTGTGTACACATATCCCACTTTCTTTCCTGTCCACTAAGGGACACAGAAAGCATGGTTAAGTCCAAAAGAAGTCCAACTGGGTGGAGGGGCTGGGGTGCAACACCACAAACAAAAGCTAACAAGCACAAGAAAAGGACCTTATGCACAAAGCAAAGACAGTTTTGATGTGTTTGATGGCTCAATGGCTTCTACAGCTGTGAACAAATCAATAAAGAATTTGCATAAGAGGGCACAGAAGTGAACTTGTGGATCCTTAATCAGAGTCAGCGAATATCTGGCTGATTTGTGTCATAAAATATTGCATAAGTGTGGAAAACCTCAAACAAGAGTGTTCAGAAACAATGGGCAGAGACATGGAGGCCTCCGGAGTCCTGGCGGAGGAGGATGGAACAGACGCCAAGAGTAGAGTATAATGTAATTCCAGGACGCAGACATTGAAACTGATAGTAGGCAGGCTGAAATCGGTCTCTGAAACTGTTAGTAGAATGCAAGCTAGGGAAAAACCCGGTACAGTGGAACTGTCCCCTAATGTCTGGAATCAGATTGTCTTGTGATAAAGAGTAAGAGGCAAGGCTTTGCATACCAATTAAACCCAGACAGCTAGTAGCAGGTGGGTATGAATAGTTGTAGGTGACCAAAAAACACCAAGAAGCAGGAGCAAATCAAAAATGCACACGGCTCTTTTCAAACAACATTGGAAAGACTTTTCCTCAACATTGTAATAGAATGAAGTGCAAAGTACCATTGTTAACCCCATCCGTGTTAAAAATCAGCAGAAACAGGCAATAAAAGGCACCCAAAGACCTAGGTAACTTAAGCAACTCACAAGACCCAGCCCAAGTGGTCTACTCACTAAGCGTGGAAAATATGGAAGTCAAGAAAGTGTCCTATGTGGAACCCAATGCCGGAAGGTCACTTTCAGTTTTTTCTCACGTATCCAGTTTATGAAATGTCCAGATGCAGTACTCCAAAAGCCAGGCTGAGGACAACCATGATGGGGACCTGCAACTGTAGAGCCAAAGCACCAGTGGCAATGTAGATAAGAGCCTTAACAGACAAACAAAAAATGCTATCAAAAATCAGTTAGTCCTATAACAGCAGAGATGTAAAAAAAAAATATATATATATATATATATATATATATATAATTTTCCTAAAGCACAAACAAACAGTTGAGGAATATCGATAGAGGGGTTATCCTGGGCAAGGCTACAGGATATTTTTTATTTATTTATTTATTTGCCAGTGTTTAATTATTCTCTAGGCAACAGCATAACCTGAAGGTTAAACTGTGTCCATCAATGGACAGAGAAAGAAATGATGGTTTTAGGTTAATTTTATTTTAAGTTCTTATTTGTAAAGAATACCTGATGCTAAACACCACTTAAAATTACGTGTGCAGATGGTCAAAGAAAAAAAAAAAAAAAAACGATCTGTACAAAAAGGCAGTAGAGAAAACATAAAAGCACATAAAAAAGGTATTCTAGCACTGGTTCATTTCTAAAAGATTTTCTGTATGTGCATTAACATTATGTGTATTTTAAAAAAGGTTAAAAAAAATTAAAAAAAATCATATGTTACCTAGAGCCGTAGGATATAAATAATTCCTACATCACTACTGTTCCAATATTGGAACAAGATGCATTAATAAGTTAAGGGCTAATACACAAAAATATTTACATATTTAGGAGGAGGATAAAAATTCATAATTACTATTCTTACGATTATGTGACACACACTCATTCCAGTAACATCAAGTAATGCTATAGAACATACATTCGGGAAACATCTTATTTCCTTGTGTACAAGCTTGGAATCTACTGTGAATTTAGGGCGGCTGTTTTACTCAAAGCAAAAGAAGTTCTTATAACAGACAATTTAGGTCCCTACATTTAAAATGTAAAAGGAATCTGTTAAATCCTTTTGGAAATGTCACAAGCCCCCTGAAAATGGCAAGAGGACACTAGGTGATCTATACAAAACTTGAGGCTTCCGTAAAGGACTTCCTCCAAGGTCAGCCAAGCGTGCAAGTCTGGTACAAGCTGAATGTTCCCGAAGCATAATACATCTATATATTACATCTTACCACACACGTTTATATATAGGACAGAAGATAGGCGTACAAAGTACATGCATCCAATCAAATGCTTTTATTTTCTACATTTAAAAATAAAACAATTACCTGAAAGTCATTAAATGGGATCTTTATACAATTCAATGGTTCTTACCACCATAACTGTAACAACCCCCCCCCCCCCCCCCCCGTTATTCAAATCCTGCAACATACATATATACATACATATTTTATAAGCACGTTAAAGGGGTGTTCCAGCCCTAAGTTGTGTTTATTAAAAGTCAGCAGCTACAAAAAGCGTAGCTGCTGGCTTTTAATAAACACTCACTTACCTGCTCCTGCGTTCCAGCTCCGCTCCTCTCCCCCCCTCCCCGGCCGGCGTCTCCATCCTGACTGTGGGCACCCAGCCGTGACAGCCTTCGGCTTCACGGCCGGGCACCCACTGCGCATGCGCGAGCCGTACTGCGCATGCGTGCGCGGCGCGGCTCGCCGCTGATTGGAGAGGCGATCGCATGGGACCTGTCAGTGTCCCATGTGATCGCCTACAGGGAGGGGCTGGTGTAGGCGATTAAGGCTTAATCGCCTAACCAGCCCCTCGGCGGAAGCAGGAAGTGGGACAGGAAGTCCCACTCCTACTGAAGCTCCCCCCCCCAAAAAATTACATGCCAAATGTGGCATGTATGGGGGTGAGGAGTGGAGTAAGCAAAAGGTAGTTTTTTGGGGTGGAACACCCCTTTAAGGACGTCTCAAAATAGTGTTTACCACTTCATGTATTTTGTATCCAAAAATGTTCAGTTTTATTTTTGTACTTTTCTTTAGTGTATATATATATATATATATATATATATATATATATATATATATATATATATATATATATATATATATATATATATATATATATATATATATATATATATAAAAGTACTGCTATAATCACCAAGATCTTTGGGGCTGGCCTATGCCCAATTTAACCACTTAAGGACCGTCTCCTGCACATATACGGCATGGCTGGGCACATGCACGTACAGGTACGTCCTCTTTAAGTGCCCAGCCGTGGGTCGCGAGCACGCGCCCGCGACCCGGTCCGAAGCTCCGTGAACCGTTCGCCGCTGGAGTCCCGCGATCGGTCCCCGGAGCTGAAGAACGGGGAGAGCCGTGTGTAAACACAGCTTCCCCGTTTTTCACTGTGGAGCCGTGATTGTTTTTCCCTATAAAAGGGAACACACGATCAATTAATGACGTCACACCTACAGCGACACACCCCTACTATCCCCTATTTTATAAACGCTATACATTTTGCGTAAACCAATCGATAAACGTTCATTGTGATTTTTTTTTACCAAAAATAGGTAGAAGAAAAGAAAGAAAAGATTTTCAAAAAAAAAATAGGTAGAAACATACGTATCGGCTAAAACTGAGGAAACTTTTTTTTTAAATACATATTTTTGGGGGATATTTATTATAGCAAAAAGTATTTCTATTTTTGTTTATAGCGCAAAAAAAAAAAAATGCAGAGGTGACCAAATACCACCAAAAGAAGGCTCCATTTATGAAAAAAAAAAAAAAAAAAGGACGCCAATTTTGTTTGGGAGCCACGTCGCACCCAATTGTCAGTTAAAGCGACGCAGTGCCGAATCGCAAAAACTGGCCAGGTCCTTTAGCTGCCTAAAGTCCGGGTCTTAAGTGGTTAATAAACATAAAATGGAATGTATGAAACCACTTACAATGATATGCAAGAGGAAGGCCAGTAAAAGAAAAATAACGAGTCTGTCAACATTGTTTCATAATTGTAATATTAATCATACTAAGTATCTCACACAAATTTGGTAAACAAAAAATTGCAAACTTAGAAAAAAAAAAAAAAAAAAAAAGGGATCCTCTATTTTTCACTTGTGAAACCCAACCAACACAGACCCCTTTCACACGGACTGCCGCTGCGCTAAAGCGCTGCTCGTTTTAGCACTTTTTAACCTGCACTTTTCAGCCACTAGCAGGGAGCTTTTAAGCCCAATGAAGGGGTTAAAAACTCCCGTGTTGCGGTGCTACCGAAGCACTGCCCATTGATTCCATTGGGCAGGGCATTTTGGAATAGCTAAATAAAGCACTCCCAAACCACCCCAAAGATGCTCCTTGCAGGACTTTTTGGAACGTTACGCAAGCGCACCGCCCCCAGTGTTAAAAGTCACACTTGAATGAATGGGAGGCGGTTTTCAGGCATTTAGAGGCCGTTTCCAGTACCTGAAAACCGCCCCAGTGTAAAAGGGGTCCAAAGCAAATTGAAGACCTACTTACTAGCTCTTACTTATCAGTGTGTCAGAGGGAAGATCTGTCTGCCGTTTCGCCTTATACCAATTAGATTCAAATCTACAAATGGAAATGACTGTTGGAAAATGGGGGCCTGTATCTTACTGGCTGCTATATGGCAATACAGAATTACTGAAATAATTTCCCTCTTGTACACTTTGGCAAACAAAGCATACGGTTATAGAAAACAGAAATCGAACATAAGGACAGTAATCTGTGGCCCAACAGTTACAAATTACGGTAGAATTTCTAATTTGTATTCAAGATGTTATGTAAAATAGATGACTTTCAGGTATGGAAAATAACTACAGCAGTCATTGAAGAAGATAAAGAAGATGAACATGACAGTATAAGGCACAATACCTGTGGGCTGCATCATGACCCATGCACTCCACATACATGGATGGTGGCTGGTCCATGTTGGCATATACCCAGTAAGTTATAAATATAGGATATAAGTTCTCACTGTCCTCTTTGGAAGGTCAGATGACACTTGATGGGGTAGATGTGATGGGATCTTTCAGCAGAACTAGGCACAGATCGATGTGTTCACTACAATGATGGCTCTTATAGCAGTAATGAAGAAGAACACGTTTTGTGGATCGGACAGCTCAGTATGTCAAAAATGAGGGTGGAGCCATTAAACTTCCTGATGTCAGTACCAAACATATTATTCATTGTTTCATTACATGCAAGTGACACCATATACAATAGTCCAAAAATTACAGATCAAAGATACTATTAGTGTTATTTATTTTTTTACTTCTATGCCATGACCAGGATTCTAGTGACATATGTAATTAGCCTACTAATTTTTAATATATAACAATGCATGAATACATGACCACAAAAAGTACAGGAAATAAATAATCTGTAGAGATTTGTTTTCACTTACATTTTCATCTCCAGGACAGGAAGTAAAGGCAAATCACCCCATTAGGACACATGCAGAAAAAAATATATATATACCCGACAGGGTTTAACTCTACCCTACTTTGTGAAAGGAGTACAGAAAGTTGTGGCTATACTTGCACTTAAGATTTTAAAAGAAGGCGTTAGGTGCTTTTGTAGGGTGGTTACTGCAGGACAAACTCACATGATCAAAGAAAGGTGTTTCAGCATTTCAAAAACATTTTAGGGAGACTGTATGAACTTCGCCTTTATCAAAGCCCTTTACAAAAAGTCTAGTAATTGACTACACAGCATTGGCAAATTCCACATTTTACCCTTTTCCCAAAACATGTCTGACTAAATTCAGTGGCCCCCTCTGAGGTTCTTTTAAATCTATGTCTCAAACTGGTGACCTCCCAGCTGTTGCAGAACTACAATTCCCATGAGGCATTGCAAGGTTGACAGTTACAAGCATGACTCCCATAGGCAGAGGCAAGATGGGATTAGTTCTGCAACAGCTGGAGGGTCACCAGTTTGAGGCCCCTGTATTAAATACACTCAAACAAAACCACCTTTTGCTACAAGCCCTTAACACACGCTGGATATTTTTAATGTCATACACCAAGTGATCATTGTTCTCCAACAAGCTGGAGTTTCCAGGAATTTACATTCTAACATGGTGCGCTCCATCTACCTCCAAAAACATCATACTGCGGGTCCAGGAAGCCAAGACACAACATGAATTACCTGTGATAAGCTTCACGCCGATATTTTTTCATTGCAAGGCCATCCATATTTGCAGGGATGTCTGCAGCATTTTGGAGACGATCACTCCATGATGTTGTCATTTTTAAGCCAAGTCCTTGGTTCTACAAAAAAATAAAAATTTAAAATCAGGAAGACTAGTTACAACTAGCTTCAAAATGAACAGAAGAACTACACACACACACACACACACAAAAAATTACAATTCATCTAAATGGTTACAAAGTTGAGCTTGGGGTGGAACCAACTATGAATCCAAATGACCACTCTCCAGAGCCATTAAGAGGAAGGGGTAAAGCTACAGATCTGCAACGCTCTGAAGGATTTTGTTACAGGATGCACAGCTCCCGATACAAACTTTGTACAGCCTTCAAACATCCAATATCTTATTGTGCACGCTAAAATTATCTTCTTCACCCACTTAATTTTATTCTTATCTCATATACAGACGTAACTCAGATGCCAGCTATGTGTCACTAATTCAAAGTGAATGGATACTCCTTTTCATGTTCCCTCAATGAAACAGAAAAACAAGCAGTTATTAAGATTCATGAAGCAAATTTGATCTGCAAAAAACACCTCCACTACTCTAACTAACAAAGCGATTATAACAATCAGCAGAAAAGGTAGTTTTAATTCCTGCAACTACATATTGGTTTTACCACAAAAAGCCCATCTTAAAGTCTTTTTCAATATGGCAGTCTGCATCGCACAATTCCATAACAACCATTCAAATATACTCTAAAACGGAACTAAATAATTACTTCTGGTTGTTGTGTGTTGCTGAATGTTGTTGCTATTCTATGCACATTCTCAGTAAATAAGAGAATTTAATGCATTAGCACTTTGCTTAAACATTATGCTCTTCAGATAATGAAGAGATATGGTTTATAAAAGCAAGCATTCTTATCCCATTAAAAAAAAAAGACCATAATTCTCAGCTTTGAATGCGTTTCCACATGTACATGTCAAGGTTAGTTTGCTCAAATAATGGTTTAGCATGTGGGGGGTGATGGAAGGGTGGCTTTTAATGGATTGTAGAATGCAGTGACTCTGTAGCTCGTAAATAGTTTAAAGACAGTGGCACATCTCCCGAGTGGCTCATAAACTATATGACATATACAATTAGAATTGGGCTGGACCATAAAAAGGGAAAATATTTTGGAGTCCCCCCCTGGGTCTTGGTGGATGTGGGCTGACAAGTGGGTGTTTGGTATGGTTCAAAGATTTCAGTTTTCTATAAAATAGAGTAAGGCTCAATTCTAGCATGAAATACAAAGTCCCAGAAAATTATGAGGTCTCTATAAAACAATAGGCCTATGTTTTGCACATTTATATTACCCTGTAACCCTTCAGCACCTTCTTGTAAATTCCCGTAATATTTTAGAATTTATTGCATATTGTAAAGAATCCATTGCAAATTATTTTATTTTACCACACCATACTGATATATATGTCTGTTAAAAAGATATTACAGGGTATATCAAATAAAATATAGGGCGAGACTAAATAACACTAAAGTGACTTAAGATTTTCACCTCATCCATAAGCTGTCATCTTATGTCAATGAGTTGCCTGCAAACAAAAGAAGGAATCAGCTCTTGTACAAAAAACAATTGAACAGAAAGAAAACCCTATCTGATTCCTGTTTTACCCTAACAGGATGAGGGAAGTGTCTAAAGCTGGCCATAGTTTATTTTGTTTTGTCTTTTTATTGATTCCCCCATCCACAAATTTGAGGTGGATGAAAGAATCCACACCACTGCACTACTGTATTCTGACAGCAGGACTCCTCTGCTGCCAGGATACATTGATCAGCACTGCAGCCATTTGGCTGCATGCGCTGATGGAACACAAATTTTCCAACAGTGCCTTTGGAGAGGAATTGATCAATAGGTTGACCATTTTCCACGGGAATTGCCATAGATGGATTGAAATGATGCTAGTCCCTGCTGAACTGACAGCTTTATATAAGCTGAAACTTGTGATCAAAGTCTTAAAACACAATTACTGTGCAGCAATACAAAGAAGAAAAGAAAGCTACAATTCTAACAAACAGGACTGCTTTGATTTATATATAGAATCACCATAAATGCTTTTTACACTGTCAACAGCTCCCCATTAAATCAAAGACTTAATCTGTTACATTTGAAACATATTAAGTTTGAGTCCTCCTAAAAAACTGGCATCACAAGTTTTATGTTGATGCCTGCATCAGCCAGAAAGCCCTGCTCTGTGTGCCCTTCTGATTTAACTTAAAGTGATACTAAAGTAAAAAGAAATGTTTTGTTTCAAAATAACAAACATGTCGTACCTACCTGCTCTGTGCAGTAGATTTGCACAGAGCAGAACAGATCCTCCTCTTCTCAGGTCCCTCTTCAGTGCTCCTGGTCCCTCCCTCCTGTTGAGTACCCCCACAGCAAGCAGCTTGCTATGGGGGAACTCAAGCCTCAGCTCTTTGTGTTCATTCAGACACAGAGCCACAGTCCAGCCCTGCCCCCCTCCTCCTTATTGGCTCACTGACTGATTGACAGCAGCAGGAGCCAATGACACTTTGCTTATGTTTCAGCCAATGAGGAGGCAGAGTCCCGGACAGCCGAGTCCCTTGTGCAACATCGCTGGATCAAGATGGGCCCAGGTAAGTATTAGGGGGGCTGCTGCACACAGAAGGCTTTTTATCTTAATGCAAAGAATGCATCAAGATAAAAAAAAAAAGAAAAAAACTTCTGCCTTTACAGCCACTTTAATAGTGCTTCAAGGGGCCCAACTTTTCTGAGTTCTGCCAATTGAAAACACCCCATTGCTGGTAAAGGGTGAACTTATTAAAACAGGTAGAAGTCAGGCCAGGGCTTAGGCTGGGAGTCAAAAGTCAAGCTCTTTGGAACAAAATGAAACCAACATTTGAGGAAAACACAGATAATAGCAGGCTACACTTAGACAGGTATTTTCAAGATAATAAAATAGTTTTATTCATGTCTTGAGAAAGGGGTCCTGTAAGGCTTTGCATCAACAATATTCTCTGCGTAGAAACAATTTTTATCTGCCTTTGGACTGCTGACTTTATTACTATTATCTACTTTGGTACCTCGGTTGCCATGTACTACTCTGACCTTTGGTCTATGGGATGTGTGTGTGGAATGGAATTAAAACACCAATGAGCAGATGAGGGCCTTTATATTTAACTTACAGTAAATCTGGCTCATAAACCGCTTCCCATGTACACTAACTAGCAGTGCAACAAGCACAGTTGACAAATGTCCCTACTGATCAGTTCACACAGCCACTTGCAGACTTTGTGTGTGGGTTTTATCATTATTAAATGTACTTCTTTAATATAAAAACATTTCATTCACAATAGAACCTGTAGAGAATGCAGTATCTATATTTTTTACTATTGTTGTTGCTTTACCTGTTACAGATTTTTCTCCTCTTTTATCTGATCATCATGACAGAAATTAAGGGGGTGCCCTGAATAAAAGGGAAACCCCCAAAGTTCATCAAACTATACTACCTAGACTTGTTGCAAGCCCCCATATAAAAAGGGCATGTGTGTAGCTAAACACTGGCAATCATACCATAAATGGCAAAAAAAATAAAAAAATAGTTCTTCTCCTTCATGTACAGTACCGTGTAAATGTTTTAGGCAGGTGTGACTAAATGCTGTAAAAGCAGGAATGTTTTTTTTGTTTATTTTTATAAAAATTTACAAAATGCAAATTAAGTGAGTAGAAGAAAAAATCGAAATCAATATTTGGTGTGGCTACCCTATGGCTTCAAAACCAGCATCAAGTGTCTGCCTGTAATTTATTAGCATTGAGAACACCATGGATTCTGACCAAATCTGTAACTACATTTGAAGAAATGCAGCCCCAAACTTGCAAGGAACCTCTACCATGCTTCACTGCTGCCTGCAGACACTCTTTATTGTACCACAAACAAACTGCCTCCTGCTACATCCAAATATTTTAAATACAAGCAGATACGTATCCATTATGTCATACCATCAGAGAGGCATGTGCTTGGCCCCAAATTTATTCTGCAGCTGAACAATGACCACAAACATACAGCCAATATCGTTAAGAATCATCTTTAATGTTAAGAACAACAAAGAGTCTTGGAAGTGATGGTTTGCCCCCCACAAAGCCTTGATCTCAACATCATTGGGTCTGTCTGGAATTACATAAAAGAGACAGAAGGATTTGAGGCAGCCTACATCAATAGTTGATCTGTCATTAGTTCTCCAATATGTTTGGAACAAAACTACCAGCCAAGTTCCAAATTGATACTATTTTGAAGGCAAAAGGGGTGGTCACACCAAATATTGATTTGGATATCTTTTCTGTTGGATTTACTTTACATTTGGTTTATTTTATCAATTAAACTTTTAACCACTTCTATTTCTGGAAGCATTCTTCATTTACAGCATTTTTTTTACACCTGCCTAAAACTTTTAAACAGTTCTGTACAAGACAAAAAAATAAATAAAAAGTAGTTTTAACTGTACAAACACACTCTTTTAATGGCTGCAAAGGTTATGCATTCTCTTTGTTAAGGTAAAAAAGAGCCTTTATGCTTCTCCCCCAGCTCTCCTTATACTATACTAGTCTGATCTTGATTCAGAGCTGTGCCCAAGAGCAGCGGCTCTCTCTCTCTCTATTCCCTGGACATGGTGGAAACAGCAGGAATGGGGCAAGGCGAGTCCTGCTGTGTGTGCGTCAATAGACACACATAGCGCAGCTCAGATTTGAGCCAGCACAAGTACCCCTCATAGCAAGCAGCTTGCTATGGGGAAACCTGTTGGGGGGGGGGGGGCAAGGAGCGCTGGCAGGGAACCAGAAGAGGAGGATCAGGGCTGCTCTGTGCAAAATCATTTCACAGAGCAGGCAGTTATGTTATAAAAAGCAAAAAAAAATAATGTTTACAACTAATTCAAGGAAAACCTATACTGAAAAAATATATAGTAGATCATTGCTGAATCCTCTTTATAATATTGTGTGTTGACACAAAAAGTGCTGAAATCATTAATGATGACAGCATTCACCTTTATAGCTTTTCTTTGAAATGTTGGGTTAGAAAGCAAAGACGGCATTGGAAACCGTTTATCAAGAATGACATTGAGTGTCTTAATGAGGACCAAAAGACAACTTAAAATAGTAATCCAATGCTGAAAGCTGATCCAATGGGTTGCTATAAAATGTAGTACTTAATACTATGATATACTATATATTATATTAAATAAAACACATAAATATCTTGTACACATGTGGATAACCTTACTGTCCTATGCATATTTAATTTTGACACAAAAGTTAGGAAAGTACAAAGGGTTCCTGAAAATCATTCCCGATGTGGACTATAAATAGTAACACATATGGGTCACTTGCAGAACTGTACTTTTCATGTTATCACACACATCAATAAAGTACAAAATTCCACCATTATTGCACTTAATCCTTTCCTTTTGCTGGATATAAGAGTGAAAGCTGGAAGTGGAGGAATGAAAACAGAACATTCATAAATTACGAGAAGACATTTCCTACCAGACTGGGCACGCAGTCAGAGAAAATCAGATCGAGAGCAGTAATGTGAAGCTCCATCCTTCATTCATAATCTATTTTTGTGACAATCCTTCATAAAGAGTAACTTATGTACAGTTCACCAACTGAAGAACGGTGAAAAACACAAATGATTTAGACTCACTGGATAGCTGCGTCTCATCATCTTGATAATCCAGCTGACAATGTTGTTGAGAGGGTTGCGGTTCCTTATTACAGGCTATTTATGAAGATAAAGGACACCGGTCATTCTACAGCTGGCACTGAAGCTACAAGAGCCAGATTTAAATTAGACGTGATGGCAGGGGGAGCCATGAAGCATTTAAAATAGAAGCAGCGGTAACTCCATTAATATTTCATTAAAAATAGAAGTGGTGTTAGTAGCTTGGGCAAGGATATGGGGAAAAGAAATATAACCTTCCATTGTTTAGTGAAGTTTTCTATATACCAAATGCTGGCCATCCATGGAAATAGTTTGTAGCATGAAATGTTCTGAATTAAAAAAAAAATACCCAACCTAAATGAATTTCCTGACACATGAACATCTGCTGACTGAGAACCATTTAGGATCGATTCACACCTATGCATGTTGCTTTTGAGCGTTTTTTGCAGTGCTTTTTGTGGTGCTTGCTGCATTTTTACACTGCGATTTGCGTTTTTTTTTTTGTTTTTTAGACAGTAATTTTTTTTTTTTTACATTTCCTTTAACAACCAGCTGTAAATGGGTAAAAAGAAAAACACACACACAAATCGAAGCAAAAATTCGGTACTTGCATTTTGGATGCAGGTCCATTGAATTCTATTACATGCAAAACGCTGCTTTTTGCAGGAAAAAAAGTCCCTGACCCTTTCCAAAAACACAGAGGCACAAAAAAGCATTGATGTGAACATGTTCCATAGGAAACCATGTTAAAAAATTTCCCTGCATTTCTGCAAAATGCATCAAAAAAAGCATTTGTGTGAATGGAGCCTTAGGGGAGAAATTTAGCTTGCAAAATGACAAAGTGGTAGACTAGAGTAACAGGGCTGCAGAGTTTACAGAAAGAATTCATACCCAGCTGCTCAGGCAAAATCTGTTTCTCCCTCTGCCGTTCCCCAGGTACCTACTCACTGCCTAAAAGGTGCACTCAAAAATTATTTCAGGTATGAAAACCAAAGAGCAGACACAGAATATGTGTCCAAAGCATTTGCTTTTTATCCTGGCAATGACTGAGAAAACCTGGGAAGCCTTCTGTTAAAGTTATCTACATAAGTTCAGGATGTATCAACTTTACAAACTAATTACACACATCCATGACCATAGACCATTACATTGCAATGGTTAATGGTTTGTTAACTCTACAGAATGAGGAATAAAATGCAATACTTTTCTTACTCCTCACTACGATAGGCTCAAGGACTTTCCTCCTCTCTGGCTTGTCGTGGTCCCTCACCATCCTCAGGCACAATACAAGACTGTATGTCCTGCATTGTATCTGATGTCGTCATTGTGCGACCCACAGGGAAAATTGGTCAAGCAGATAAAGGGAACTTGCTGGAGCAAGCAGTAGGTGTAAGTATTACACCTTAGTCATCATCTCCTAGAGCACAGGTGTCAAACATGTGGCCCTCGCACCTCTTCTGCAGCTGCAGGAGAGCTTCAGCCCTCCTCTGGTCCTACTGCAGACCCTTACTTTCTGCTTTCAAGCAATGCATCCAGCTTCTTCCCAGCAGCAGCATAAGGTAAGGGGGGTGCACTGTGATATAAGGGAGAGTGGGGGGCTCAACGTCTGATGGTGGGGTGGCTGTTGATATCTAATGTAAGGGGAGGGGATGCGCTGGACATTAATCTTACAGATACAACTGGCCCTTTTGAGGGCAATCATAATGCTGATGCGGCCCACGATTAAATGGAGTTCGACACCCCTGTCCTAGAGTTACCAAGCATTGCAGTGGGGCCCCCATGCCAGGAGCACATTTTTTGTAATTAATGGAGTTGGAATTTAACTACTTGCCTACTGGGCACTTCCATCCCCTTCCTGCCCAGGAAGCAGATAGCAGCGTATGATGGAGACACATAACGACTCTGGTGTCAGAACTCTGCACTGACTCCCATGAATCAGGGCTGCAGAGGGGGAGGGTAGAAACTGGTAGTATCAGCCAGATATTTTATACCCAGCACAAGCACTATAACAGGCTTTAAAAGGAACAGGATCTGTATTTATTTTTTGAGAACAAAAATTTTAATGATGTCAAAACACGCAAAAAAAAAATTTTGTTATAAAAACATCTTGTTATGAGTTCCCGTGAGAAAACGTGAAAAGGAAGTGGAGGGGTCCCGTGCCTTCCGATACCATCACTAAGATGGATACTCTGGATGTTGCATACTCCTAGATACTTCCATGGTTAGGTTTATTTTTTCACTGTACTGTCGTGCATAGACCCAGTTATGAGAAATGTATTGTTGATGTGTCTGTATCAGTTCAATGTAATTATACTGGCTACAAAGTTACACATGTATAGAAATGGAAGTAGATATTGATTAGAGGTCACCCCCCCCCCCCCCCATAGAGGCTGGGTGCTTAATAATAAGAAAACAGAAGCACTGCAGATTACTCCCCGCACATGAAAATTTAAATCGGTTCCCTTTCTGACTCAATTTATTTTAATGGGTCGGCATAACTGCCAGGCAACCAGAATTTTAATAGGAAGGCCACCATTAGTGATGTCTGTGTCCCTGTCAAAAAAAAAAAATCTATACCGTATTTATCGGCGTATATCACGCACCCTAACTTTAAGAGGGAAGATTCAGGAAAAAAAACTTTCCACAGCCCCCTGCATATAACACACAGGCCCAGTTTACCCTTTATTTTCTGTGTAAAAAAAATGAGTGTTATACGCCAATAAATATATACTGCAGACAGCTCACAGACAGCTCACAAGGCAGGGCTGCCCTAGTGAGCGAGACAGAATATAAATGCTACATTGAGGCTCCCCAGCATGTGACGTTCACACAGAGATTTCACCAGCATGCGACGCTCACCCGGAGACACCACCTGAATGACACATTCATGTTGAGACTCCAGAACAATGTGACATACATGTTGGAAACAGAAAAGGAAAGCAGATCCTAGAGGTAGGGGATTCTGTCATTAGAGGGACAGAGAGGGCAATCTGTCAGAATGACGGTGATCGACAAACAGTATATTGTTTGCACGAGTTCGGGACATTGCAGATCGGATGGACGGATTGTTGGATGCGGCTGGGGAGGACCCCGCTGTCATGGTACATATTGGAACCAACGACAACAGAAGAAAATGGAGCGCCCTACAAAATTATTTCAGGGACTTAGGAGCTATACTGAAGAAAAGAACCTCCAAGGCAGCATTTTCAGAAATACTGCCTGTACCTCGAGCCACACCAAGGAGGCAGCAGGAGTTTAGGGAGCTTAGCAGGTGGCTGAAGAACTGGTGCAGGAAGGAGGGGTTAGGCTTCATGGGGACCTGGACTGACTTTTCAATTGGTTACTTGCTCTACAGCAGGGATGGACTGCACTTAAATTAACAGGGTGCAGCTCTGTTGGCAAAAAAAATAGCCCAAAAGTTGGAAATTTCTTTAAATCAACCACGTCATTCACATCAAGACTCCTTCAGCGTGTAACGATTCTGTTGAGACTCGGGCAGAATGCGACGTTCACAACGAGTCACCTCCAGAATGCGACGTTCACAACGAGTCACCTCCAGAATGCGACGTTCACAATGAGACTACTCCAGAATTTCGTGATCTCCTCTAGAATGATGTTCACATTGAGACCACTCCAGAATGTGAAATTCGTCTAAAGAATTCACCAGCATGTGACTTTCACACAGAGACTCCACCAGCATGTGACGAAGATGGGGGCAAGGTTACCAGAAAGGATAGGCACATACTAGTGGTAGGGGATTCAGGTATTGGAAGAATACAGAGGGCAATCTGTCACAGACCATTATCGCCAAGCAGTATGTTGTTTGCCGGGTGCTCGGGTTCGGAACATTGCAGATTGCACGGACAGATTATTGGATGGCGCTGGAGAGGACTCAGCTATCATGGCATATAAATCTGTACCAATGACAAAGTTAGAGAAAGATGGAGCGCCCTACAAAATGATTTCAGGGACTTGGGGGCCATATTGAAGAAAAGGTCCCCCAAGGCAATATTTTCTGAAATACTGCCTGTACCTCGAGCCACACCACAGAGACAGCAAGAGCTTATGGTACTTAACAAGTGGCTGAGAAACTGGTGCAGGGAGGAGGGGTTTGGCTTCATAGCAAACTGGACTGACTTTTCAGGCCTTTACCATCTTTATAGTAGTGACAGATTGCACTTAAATGGGAGGAGTGCAGCTTTCTTGGGATTGAATATTTAAACTAGGTGATGAGAAGAAGTCGATTTGCTAGTGAATATGAGGAAGAGGATCTTCATTTCAAGCCATCATGACAGGAACCCACTACATCATCAATCTCTTAAAAGATTCTCATAAGCAGCTTCTGAATCACCAACTATCAATTTAGTTGGACAAACAAGACAATTGGCTTTTCCTAGAAGAAGGCTCAACAAAAAGTCTGAGGAACTCTCCCAGGGACCAGGCACTAGTGGCGGCTGCCACTCCAGTAACTGGAGGGTCTTCCCATCAACCCTCTATTTACCTTTCTGCAGAAGCTTTAAGGTTCGACAATACATTGCCCAAACATAATCACCTGTAAAAAAAACAGCCTGCTAGGCCCGAGGGGAACCGAACCAAGCCCTCCAAATGTTGCCAAGGCTGTAAATGTAGACATTAAGCTTTAAGGTTAATCAAAAATATAATGCTCTAAAGGGAAAAGGTAGAACGAAGGGGGAGTATGGAAGAAGGAGAGAGGGAGGAAAAGGGGGGAGAAGGGAAGGTTGGAGGAAGAAGGGAGTGAGGGTTTGGGGGAACCCCCACATCCATTCCTTTCATCCCCCCCTACTTTCCTCCCTCTCTGTCTCTTCCATACTCCCCCTCCCCTTGTTTTACCATTCCCTTTAGAATGTGATACTTTTTATTAACCCTAAAGCATAATGTCTACATTTACACTCTTGGCAACTTTTGGAGGACTTGGTTTGGTTCCCCCCCGGGCATAGCAGGCCGTTTACCAACAACATCTTAAGCACGTTTTTACAGGTGATATGTTTAATCAAAGTATTGTCGATCGACAAAGTAATTGATTATGTTGTGAAGTTTGGAGTCCGGCATGTTTCTAAGGCGTGTGTTGGACCGGCTATGAGGGGAGGTTGAAGGCCGGTATGTTTTTAAGGCGTGTGTTGGACCGGCTATAAGTGGAGGTTGAAACTCTTTTTGTCTTCAGAGGTCGAAGAAGTCTTTCCAGCTTTCTTTAGGCTTTCTCCGCTAGAGAAATGAGAACTCTTCCCGCCAGTGAGGTCCTTCATGGAGAAGTCCAAGGCCTCACTCACACAGGGTGTATAAATCTGTACCCTGTGTGGGGGCTGCGTTAACCCCAAAGGACATCCATGTTGGTGCACCATGGGTGCGTTCGGGCCCGTGCATCGGCACCCACACAGATGTCACATTGGGTACAGTCACTGCACCCCAGTTGAAAGCAATGGGACTGTCTACACGGGATGCTGGTAAACATGGCCCTCCCATGGGGTACAGATTAGTACCCTTGTGTGAATGGAATATTTAGCTCCATTGTGTTGCTAATTTGGGGAACACTCTTTATTGTTATTTGGGTGTGTTTTATTATAGGAGTGTTATATATTGTAGTTTAGGATAAGTTTGGATTTCTTCTGAAGGCACTTAAAGTGAACATAAGTGATTTACCCTGCTCAGTGGGGGCGGGCCTTAGAGAACAGAGGACGCATATGGGCAGCACAGAGGCTTATGGGTTAGCCTTGCAGCACTGGGGTCACTGGGGTCCTTGTTTCAGATTCTGACCAGGACACTATCTGCATGGAGTTTGCATGCTCTCCCCGTGCTTGTGTGGGTTTCCTCCGGGTACTCTGGTTTCCTCCCACACTACAGGCTACTTTTGCGTTGGTGGTGCAGTGGTAAGCATACCTATGTGCAGTTCCCCGTCCCTCACATTTACCTGAGCCCAATCTGGAACAAGCGATGTGTACAAGAGCAATGACTCTCTCCCTCACTATTGGCTCAGACACAGCCATTGGCTTCCACTGCTGTTGATCCCAGTCAGTGAGGCGGGAGCAGGGGACAGGGCTGAGCCTTCTCCTGTGTCAAAAAAACAGAGTGGGGCTCAGGAGCGAGCACAAGCTGCTTGCTATGGGGGCACCCAGCAGAAAAAGGAGTCAGAATTGCAGACAGAGGACCCGAAAAGAGGAGGATCGGGGCTGCTTCGTGCAAAACTGTGCAGGTAAGTATAACTTGGTTAAGTTGGTTATGTTTTTTTTTTTTTTAATCCTTTAAAGTGGTTGCAAACCCACTAACAAAAAAAAAAAACCTGCAAGACAAAAGACATAATGAGCTAGTATGAATAGTATACTATCTCATTATGAATTACATACCTCATATCGAAGCCCCCGCTGGTTGTAAAGGGTTTACAACCACTTTAAATATAAAGATAGTCCCTTTTGTAGCAGAAGGAAGGAACTATTGGGCAGTCCTAACTAAGCAATAATCACAAAAGGATATGACTGAAGTTAGTATAGCTTTGAGCAACAGTATAACATACGGGTACTGGGTAGATCCACAGTGCAGGGTCAACCAAAGGCATATTCCTGCATTCATGAAAGTCTTATGATAGATGATGTATTCCCTTTTCCACAGGGAACACGCAAGCTGAACCTTTGTATGGTGGACAAGACAGATAAGGAACGTTCAGTACAATGTATTTTTGTTCTCACTGTGGACCATAATCCTATGTGGATATCCCCAAAAACTACCTTAAACTTGAGATGGTTACACAGTCTAGTCAGAAGGTCAGAATGTGGAATGTCCCTGAATACAAGTTTATTTTTAATGAAGCCTATTTGTAACAGGGTTTCTATGTGTCCTTTTCACACCATACATATATGGTGGTGTGCAGAAAAACACAGCTCAACAGAAATGGGATGGACAAGCCCTTAGGGTCCTTTCACACGTGCGGACCATTCGTCCGCTTTTCAGAAGTCCGTTTACGGACTTGCAATGCTCCCCTATGGGATCACGGCCGTTAGCGGATGAGCATCCACCAACGTCCGTAATAATCTGCCTCCGTAAAGATCCGGTTTTCCAGACGGAAGAAAACCCTATTTTTTTCCCGTCTGGCGGATCGGATGCATACTGACAGACGGTCCGTTTGCATCCGATTCCCCATAGGGGAGAGCAGAGGAAAGACAGGGCGGTCTCTGCACAGTGTGCGCGGACCGCCCTGTCCGCCGGCAGGTCAGCGGGGATTATGGATGATTCCCGCTGAGCAGACAGACACACACGGAGCGGACACAAAAACGGTCCGCTCCATCTGAAAGAGCCCAAAGGCATCTTCACATGGACCTAGCTTACGATTTGTGATCCTCAGCAGGTCACATCTTCAGAAGCAGCTGGCCGCTACTGGAAACGTTACCGTGTTTCCCCGAAAATAAGACGTACTCCGAAAATAAGCCGTAGCGGGATTTCGACACAAGATCGAAATATAAGACACCCCTCCGAAAATAAGACATAGCGATGGCGTGTCGAATCCCCGAAAATAAGACGTAGCGATGGGCCTGTCGTATGCGGAGCGGTAAACAACACATGATAGGCGTACTGTACTGGTGCAGAGCTCAGGAGCTGTAAAGAAGTGAGGAGAAGGACGCTCTGTAAAGCTTCTCCCCAGCACTGACCAGTTTCTCATCCCACACAAACACCAGGGGATAGGGGAAAAGGCTGCTACCGTACTGAGCCCAAAGAGATCACCCCAGCTCCACTGTGCTCCACATCAGCTTTGCTGGCCTATCTTTCTGTACAGCCAGACAAGATGAGTGCAAAGAGAAGAAGTTGGATATCCGAATGGTCCAAAAATGGCGTGCAGAATACGATAATCTCAGTATACAGGTGGATAGAGGAAATGCTAAGAAGCGCAAGTGTGGTTCAGGTAGGCAACCTTTATTTTCTGTAATAAAAATAAGACACCCCCCGAAAATAAGCCATAGTGTGATTTCTTGAGGAAAAAAAAAAATATAAGACTGTGTCTTATTTTCGGGGAAACACGGTATGTGTGGTGGAAAATGAACAATGCACATCACCCTTAACACACCATCCTCACCGTGAAACACGATGGTGGCAGCTTTATGTTGTTGGGATGCTTTTCTTCAGCAGGGACATGGAAGCTGGTCAGAGTAGATGGGAAGATGGATGGAGCCAAATACAGGGCAATCTTAGAAGAAACATGTTAGAGTCTGCAAAAGACTTGAGACTGAGGTTCACCTTCCAGCAGGACAATGACCCTAAACATACAGCCAGAGATACTATGGAATGGTTTAGATCAAAGTAATATATAATATATATATATATATATATATATATATATATATATATATATATATATATATATATATATATATATATACACACAGTACAGAGCTTTTTTTCTCAGAAAATAGGTGCAGGAACTCAACCACGACCCGTTCAGATTTCACAAACAGTAGAAGGGTCTTAAAGGGGCATTAAATACCAGAATTGCATTACATACAGTGTGCAGAGTTCAGGGGGTTACAAAGCAGTCACTTGTAAACACAGAAACCAGACTTCTGTGTTCACAAGTGATTGTGGTAAGCGGGCACCAAAGGGTCTGAGCCAAAGGTGGTGGAACTGAGTTCCACCAAGTTCCCCCAGAAAAAAAGCCCTGTATATATATATATATATATATATATATATATATATATATATATATATATATATATATATATATATATATATATATATACACATACATACATATATACATACACACACACACATACACACACACACCCTTTTTTTTTAAAGAATGGGCAAAAATGTCCCTCTCTAGATGTGTAAAGCAGGGAAAGGTGGTTTTACAAAGTATTGACTTAAATACATGCCACACTTTTCACACATTTAAAAAAAATTGAAAACCATTATTTTCCTCCACTTCACAATTCTGTGCCACTTTGTGTTGGTCTATCACATAAAATCCCAATAAATACATTTACGTTTTTAACATGACAAAATGTGAATTTTTTTGGAGGGGTATGAATACCTTTTTAAGGCACTGTAAGTACACAGATTATGTTTTATTATTTTTTTTTTGTTACACAGATTATTCAAGTTAGGTAGTAGGATTGGGGGAGGTTCTCGAGAACAGTCAGCATTAGGCTGGCCATAGATGAGTCTGTTTTCTGTTCATTCAACCAGCAGGTTGAATGGTACAAAATTGACCCGATTCCCCCATCAACACAGACTGGAGGTGGATGGTGGAATCTATCCATACACTGATCAGCATATCACCTGCGGCACCGATTGAGGAGGAAATTTCCCAACAGGTTGGTTGAACAGAATTTGATCGCTAGATCAGCTTTTGTTAAACCACAGTGCCCGTACATGGATCAAAATTTGGCCATTCCCTGCTGAACTGGCCGAATTTCAATCGCTTTAGGTTTTTCTTCCACTTTAAAGAATTGTTATCAAACTCTACCTATTCTTACCAACGAAAGAAACATACATTTTTTAAAGTAAGCAGAGAATCCCACGTTTATTATTACTGCTAAAGCCTCCCAAGAGAATTGGAAGATTCACAATATATGCGTCTTGGTGACCTTTGACACCTAGGACCAAACCTAAGGCCCCTTTCACACTGGGGCAGTGCAGTGGCGGTATAGCGCCGCTATTTTTAGCAGTGCTATACCGTCGTACTTGCTGCAGTATTAACTCCCGCTAGAGGCCGAAAAAGGGTCAATACCGCCGGCAATGCGCCTTTACAGAGGCGCATTGCTGGCGGTATTACCACCGTTTCCCATTGTTGGGATTGGGATACACACTGCTCCTCTCACCGCTCCAAAGATGCTGCTTGCAGGAGATTTTTTTTACTCCCGCCAGCGCATCGCCTCAGAGTGAAAGCCCTCGGGCTTTCACATTGAGAATGCTGGGGCAGGAGTATTTCAAGCGTTATTTATGCGCTATTTTTAGCACTAAATGCCTGAAATACGCCTCAGTGTGAAAGGGGCCTAAGGGGAAAACCCAACATTTTGAGTTACCACCAAAACAGGAATAAAGGGCTGGCTTTAGATATGTACTCTACTGGCCCCAAACATATAATAACTAAAAAGGTACAGAGATTACCGGTTTATCTTGTAACCACATAAAAAGATTTAGGAGATCTGAGGAGACAATCATTGGACTAGCTCCAGTCTTATAAGCTTGTGCTGTATAAGCCTCTGAAATGACTTGATGTTGTGGCAGGGCTTTTGTGTAAGGTTTAAAAGATTTTGTTTTAGAACACAAAACACAGATATATTTGTCACCAGCACACAGAGGAAGTCATTTTTATTTAGAGTACAAATATAGCAAGACAACTGTTGCAGTCAGGCAGGCTAATTAAAATGCCTGCTATGACCTACTAAAACACCATTAGTGAACCAATGAAAAGAAATGCCCTCTAATGTAGTCACACACACTTTAGATCTATCACACACATAATGATGTAAATGTGGGAATAGAGACAGTAGGTTTATGGGAGCTGCCATTGACTCAGGGCTGCCCAATAACTTATTGAAAAGCAACAAATTAAGGCCGGGTTCACACCTTTGCAAATTGGATGCGTATTTCTACGCATCCAATTCACACAATCGGGAGATTATCCCCGGCTGTCAATGGGGCCGGTTCACACATCTCTGGAGTGGTCCCGGAGCGAATTGCACAGGAGTCTTGTGCGTCTTCTAGCCCATTTCAGGCCTGAATTTTAAAAATTTGGACCGAAATCAGACCTGAAAAACGGTGAACAGGAATCCAGCGGACACCTGCTGAGAGCAGTTCTATACACCAGTGCAAACCCCAGCTTCAGAGGCTCACTAAATAGGAAAGCAAGGACCTGGGCCCTGCACATTTTTTAAAAACAATCAGAAATAGCCATTCACAATGTTACTAAAATGGTGATAACCACTGACAATCTTTACAGAATGAGCTACTGTTGGTACTAGAAAACAAGAGATGCCAAAATATTGGTATGCTTCAACAGCATCTCTCAGGGATGTTTGTAAAAAAAAAAAAAAAAGGTTGAATGAGAAACTTTTTACCATTTTTCATTATGCCTGTGGTATACCAATCTCAAACTTATTTTCCACTCAGGCTGTAGCAGCGATATAATATTTTGGCAGCGAATTAAGGTTTCTGAATTTGCATCATTACATTTTAAGTAGAATGGACTTAGGCCTCGTACACACAGTTTGATTGTTGTACGACCCAGAGCCTGATTTTTGTCAAAAGCGTGTGTGCAGGATTTTGTCTAGCATACCAACTCTTCGCAAATTGTCATTTGACAAACACAAACGTAGTGACGTACTACGAGAATATAAAGAGGAAGTTCATTTTTCAAGCGCCACCCTTTGGGGCCTGCTAATATAGTGTTAGTAAAAGTTTGGCGAGCGTCGATTCGCGATTTTCAGGATTGTACAAAACAAATGCCTTTTAAAATACGTTTGGCATAACTACATTAGTATCACCAGCAAAGCAGCTTCATTATTATCCCATTAAGGAAGAGTCGAAATGCAGCGAACATTCTCAATAGGGCCTGCCCAATTAGATACAATTAAAAAGTGTTGTTTAGTTTTGACCTAATATTATATGGTTCATCTAAAAGAATTCAATTAAGGCTGGCCATACACGTACAATTTAACAAGCTGACTGGCTACCATGCACAGCTGCACCAGATTTTGCAGTCTCCAGTTTTAGTAAATCAACCCCAGTGATCGCCCAAGAGTCCAAACACGTTTAAATATTTGTATGCAACCCTTGAGGATCGAGGCCATTTTCTGACTTAATAAGTGCAGTTGCTGTTTGTGTGTGGTCGTAGTGAACTTGAATATCAGAAGGCCGAATTGGATATACGTAGTGGCTGATGGTTTTAGGCTTATGCTGTAAAACACCTAGAAATACAGACAATGCTCATGAACTTCTCCCCGAGATCGCCCAGGTTAATCAGTCTTTGAAGAGTAAGGCTCAGTTTCCACTAGTGGGACTTGTCAGAAGACTTTGGACAAAGTTGCATGACAAGTCACAGCCCATTGAGGCCACTGGCACCCGTTCCCATCTGTGCGACTTAAAGTTGCAACGACTTTAAAAAGGTTCCTGTACTACTTTAATGCGACTGTTGATGCAACTTTGATCCAGAGACTGTAAAATGGGATCAAAACTGCTCTCAGTCGCATCTAAGTCGAACTCCAATGCCGCGTGACTTTGGGGTTGCAATAGTGGAAACCTAGCCTAACTTGTCTCACCTATAAAACAGGTCAGACTGCTCTTTATCCAGGACAAAAACCCGAAGAGAGGGTTATCATTACTGCATAGAGTTATGCAAAGTCTCCCACCCTAAAACCATCACCTGATAACATATCTTTGAGATTACTGCACTGACAGTAGTGACAAAAGAATGTTCTGCCTGACTGCCAGGGTTGGTAACATTATAGAAACTCAATTCCGTCATCATAGCAAGTCACATTGTTGAGGCGCTTGTGGGTTAAATGCTGCCCAGCTCTAAATTTCGCTTGTATAAATGATGTGACATTTGCTCTGCCAAGTCCAATTAACATGTCTGGATTACAGGATCAAAGGAAGTTCACCAGTATCATTTATCCAAAATAATGGCTAATTGTTTCTGCACTATGCCTTCTGAATTATTGAATACAACCGTTTACACCAGTGGTGCTCAACTGATGGTTGACCAATGTTCCCATCGTGGAGATCATAAAAAAAAAAACACAACACACACACACACACACAACTTCCTTTACTAATCATGTTTTTTTCCATTTGCAAGCAAATTTCTGTAAGGGTAGAAATAATAATGAATTTGGAATCTATAAATTACCCAACATAACAGCTGCCAAAATCGTACAAGTGTGAATGGAGCCCAACGGTCTTGGCAAATCAATTGTTCTAGAATTCATCCAACAGAACTGCCTCTAATGTCACATATTGTCAAAGGTTAATACTGTAGGTAAGGCTGCATGCTTTTGCTTAAACCGCACTTCCCCGGCCCCCCAATGAACCTGCCACCATTATCACTTGTATCATAGAAAAGTAAACAGTAAATGTTAATTACTCGCATATGCCCACAGATGACATCAGCACCAGATCTCATGCATGCGCTGTAGCATTGTTTGTTACAATTACCGTATTTTCCAGCGTACAAGACGTCTTATACGCCGGGTACCTGTGTGTTCAGACCGCGACCATCCATTATTCAAAAGCCGCGATCCTCCATGCTGTTCCGTTATAGACGGAACACTCATTTTCCTAGCAGGGCCTCTGTTTCAGTGTTCCGCCTATCACGGATGCCTTCTCATCCTCAGTGACTCGTACCTGGGGAATGATCCTGACGAGCAGAGGGAGACCTCTCGTACCGCCCTGGTTCCGGGATCACTGGGGTTGAGACAGTGACCGTAGGAGCACAGTGGAGTATGAGTGCCTGCAGAGTCTCTGATATTGGAGATGAAGGCTAATAAGAAAGGCTGGAGCGCTATAGGTGCGGGTCAGCTGGATGCAGGTCAAGGGATGCAGGTCAGCGGATGCTGATTAACTGGTTAGCAGGATGCCATTTAGCAGGATGCAGGTCAGCGGACGCAGGTGCGCCTGAGAGCAACATGCGCATGCAAATACAGGCGACAGCAGGAGAGGAGTCAGACAGGCCAGGTCATACACGGAGGATCAGTACAGGCAAAAAGCAGCAGGCAAGGAATGGTCAGATTTCAGGCTGGATTCGGCAACAGAGGATCTGACAGACAGGTAAACAGAGCAGGTCAGGACTGGAGATGGAAGCGGAGTCAGAAAGCCAGGTCAGAATGATGCAGGTTCAGGCCTCCGGATAAGATGCAGACAAGACAGCAAGATCACAGTGCTGCTGAGGGGGTTTAAATAAGGCAGCCTGTTGACAATCATTGGAATCAGTCTGCACTGTTAACCCTTAGGTGGCAGATCCCTGACACTCAGTCTCGGACGAGAGGACATCTGTGATAAGCGGAACACTGAACAGAGGCTCTGCTGGGAAAATTAGTGTTCCGCCTATCACGGAACAGCATGGAGGAGGAGGCGCGGCTTTTGAATAATGGACGCCTTCAGCCTGACAAACGGTACAAACAGAAGAAGGTAGGGAGATTGTGACAGTGAGGTCGGCAATGACACAGCGAGGCATATGTAATGGCACAGCGGGGCATGTAATGTAATGGCGCAGCGAGATTTGAGAAAAGCTGAAAAAAGCCTGTTTCTGTCAGCGGTTGTTCCTGTCAACGGTTGTTCTGGCTACCCCTCAGCTTCCAGACAGACTAGTAGGAAGGAGGTAGTCTTATACGGCGAGTATATCCCAAAACCAAAATTTTAGCTGGAAAATTAGGGGGGTCGTCTTATACGCCGGCAAATACGGTATACACTTCCATGGCTACAGCAAAGGGCCATTATGCTACCCAACACTCACATTGCTAAAGCCATGGCAATGTAAAAACAATAACCAAAAAAAAGCACTTGAAGATCAGCATGCACAGCTTAATGCACCAGAAATGTGTCATGTTGGTGGGTGTCCACTTTAAGGTGCATGTTAACTGTCTATCAATAACTATTTATTTGTGCATTTAACATCGATATATACTCCTTTAGGCTTAGGGGAGGGTAAATTGGAAGGAACACCTCCTACCATATCTTTTCTATTCAGCTCATAATTGGCCCATAATTGTACTGACCCATATAAGGGTGCATAAATTTAAGTAAAAAGAGCAGTTTTTTGTTTTCAGGTATAATGGAAGACATGTTCAGCCTGCGTCGTCTTTTTTTTTGTTTGTTTTTTACTTTTTTTACACTTTTCCACCAGGGCCCTGAAAGCCTTTACTATAAACGAAAGTCCCCCCCAACCACCCTCTTAGGGTACAAACAGAAACCTAGGAAGAAAATGGAAAATGTATGCACCAACATGTAGTATACTACATTTGAGAAGACTGAAAATATTTCTTGGTTTTCCATTTTAAATGCTGAAAGGTTTATTGGTATTTTTTCCTACATTACAGCACATTAAAGTGGCGTTCCACCCAGGAAAACCACATTTGGCCAAAATTCTTAAAAAAATAAATAAAATAAAAACGCGAAAAAAAAAAAAAAAATACTCACCCGAAATACCTGTTGCTATGCGGAAGTCCGTAATCTGCCTCTTTCACACCGCGGTGTCTTTTCTTCTTGTCCTTCTCCTTGTGAATGGGGCGCGCTGCTTTCTGGGAACTGTGTGTGTTCTCAGAGAGCAGCGCGCCCATTCACAAGCCAGCGTGAGACTCACGCAGGCGCAATAGGAAATGGGCAGTGAAGCCGTAAGGCTTCACTGCCTGTTTCCCATAGTGTGAATGGCGGCGCGGGACCCGGAGCGATCGTGGGACCGGCATTGGGGGGGGCCATCAGCGCGGGCGCCTAGGACAGGCAAGTGTCCTTATTCAAAGTCAGCAGCTACACTGTTAGTAGCTGCCAACTTTGAAAAAAAAAAAAAAAATGCGGGTGGAGCTCCGCTTTAAATACAAAATTTGTTTAACACCTTCTATAGTATATCTCAGCACTACATCTACCCTCAGATAAAGCGCCATGCAATTGTATAAAAACAAACTATTTTTAAGGCCAAATCCAACATAGCTTAAGAGCAAGCTGAAGAAATCACTTGAGGATGGTTTTTGTATTTACCCAGTGGGAAGGCAGGGTTACAGTTCAAATACGTCCAAGGGCACCTCGAGCTTCCAAAACAAATCAAGAATTGCTAGTCAGAACATTCCAGAAAGATATATAGTCCGTTCTTATAACTCTCCAGGACGTTGCTGAATAAATGAAAGAGCCTGACCTAGTTTCAAAATGTTCGCGCTTGACAGAAGTGCAAGTTAGCCAAGCGACTTTGGAATCTCAGTCAGAAATAATTGATATCTTTTGCATACTAAGCCAAAGAACATCCCTTGGCTGCATTTACACTCTTCGTAAAGTGTTACAATAGTGATCAGCAGCACTGCTCAGAGCCTTCCAACATTTCTAATACGCTTCCCAACCCGGGCACTACAGCTGTGGTCCAAATACAAATCTCATCATGCCTCTGGGAGTTATAGGACCGTCAAGAGCCCTGCAATGCCTCATGGGAGTTTAGGAAGAAATTAAAGTGTATGTTACCCTTAATATTTTTTTTCCCCTATGTGTGCGTTTACATAGATGTACTTTAAAAATGATCTATAATTTTCATGTACTTCTTTCCATGTGAAGTACCTGGTTGATCCTGCCAGTCCCCCTTCCTCCTCCTCCTAAACTGAACACACAAAGCACAGAAATTGTTAGGTGGTCAGTTTTCAGCCATTCAGTGTTAGATGCCTGCATTGGGTAGTTTGTTCAGCCACAATGCCCCCCGACAAAAACATCCTAACTCTGGCGCACACACCCCTTCTAATCACAGCGTGTCTCTGGAACATGCCACCAAGCTCCATCCGAGCACAGCCTGCATCTTGCCTTATGCTGAATACAAGCACACTATGTGTCTGCACAGTGTCCTGTACCCTACTGTAACAACGCTGTATCCTGGCCTAGGCCAGCACTTTGCAGGGGGGCAGCATGGAAAGAGTCCCTGTCGACTTACGCTACACTTAGTGTAGCACCAGTCTTATGGGGCAGACTGGGCTGAGAGGCAAATTAATCTAGCGACCCCATAAAGCAGCCGCACGGTTTCTGGTATGTGGGCGGCCAGCAATCCACAACTGTGGGGTGGGGGGGGGGGGGGGGACGGGCTCTGCTTCTAATTTTGACTGTCCTTCCTCACTGTGATATATGTTTTCTGCTTCACCATTGGCATGGTTATATCTTCTTAGTCCTCTCCATAAAATTATCAGAAATTTGTGCTTAAAGTAGAACTATATGCATTAATTTTGGATAGAGTAAGGGAGGATTATAGTTCGCTGTCTATTTTTCACCATCCCTGTCTTAAGGGAATCCATCTCCCCGCCCCAGGCCCTCAGAACTAGTGTCCCCACGTGAACATTTCAGGGTGGGTCTTAAACAGCAAGCGGTGTGGACTTGTGTGGATATTTAAAATTAGGGGGTGCACAAGTTTAGTCAGGCCTAGGGCAGCAAAAACCCTTAATACACTACTGCTGTAACTCCACCCCCATCTATCCAGAGGAAGAGATGCATGGTCACGACAGAACTTTTTAACCTTGTAAAAAAATAAATAAAAAAGGGTAATAAAGATAATTTCTAAACTAAGCAAAAGGAACTTTGGTACCTACCTGCATAGTTCTGACTCTATATATTGGATTTTTTTTATTTTAATATTAGTAATGGCGTTGATCAGCGACTTAAGAGGGACTGTGCTATTTTAGTGGACAATTGGACACTGACACTTTGTGGGAACCAGTGACATAAATAAAGTGATCAATGCTAAAAATATGCACGGCTTCTGTACTAATGACACGAAGGAGCGGTAAAAGGGTTAACTGTGTGCCTTACCAGTGTTTATGTGTAGATTGCAGCTTTTATTAAGGGAAGTGATGGATTTTTATTCCCTGGTTTGTAAATCTTCTGGAGGAGTGGTCAAGTGGTTAAAAGGTTAATACTGATCTATGTGCTTCTGCCGTTTCATTCAATGAACAGCATACAGGTGTTTATTTGTATCCAGTGTTCTTGACTGGATTGTATATGACTCACAAAACTAGTTAAAGAGAACAGGAACACTAAAGTTAAAAAATGTATTTTTTTTTAAATAACAAACATGTTATACTTACCTCCACTGTGCAGCTCGTTTTGCACAGAGTGTCCTCTAACCCTGTCTTCTGGGGTTCCTCGGCGGCTGTCTCAGGTCCTGCTCGCAAAAGCATTCCACCTTAATGCGAGCGAGCAGGGTGGAAAGCTTTTGCAAGCGCGCTCCCGTGATACAGCGGCGGTCATAGCCGCCGACTGTATCACTCGGCCCTGCCCCCTGGCGCACCGCGTCATCCACTGTGATTGACAGCAGCGCCAGCCAATGGCTGCGCTGCTATCAATCCGCCCAGCCTAGCCAATCAACGGCCAGGCTGGGAACCGAACAGGATGACGTGGACGCGCCCAGCAATTTCGAACGGTCAGGTAAGTAAAACGGGGGGCTCGAGGGGGGGGGGGGGGGGTGGTACCATCGGATGTTTTTTCACCTTAATGCTTAGGATGCATTAAGGTTAAAAAAAAAACAAACATTTACCTTTACAACCCCTTTAATTTCTTAGCAAGTAAAAACACTGTGTACTCCCCAAGCGTGCAGGCTTAAAGAAAATTAGATCTGCTTTTTGTCTCCAAATTTTTGGATAGATAGATAAAATCAATTGTCATAGTTCCTACACAAAAAGATCAGAGATATATATATATATATATACACACACACACACACACATACATACATACACACACACATATAAAACACAAACACACACAGTGCCTTGCAAAAGTATTCGGCCCCCTTGAACTTTGCGACTATTTGCCACATTTCAGGCTTCAAACATAAAGATATAGAACTGCAGAATCAACAACAAGTGGGACACAATCATGAAGTGGAACGAAATTTATTGGATATTGCAAACTTTAACGAATAAAAAACTAAAAAATTGGGCGTGCAAAATTATTCAGCCCCCCTTAAGTTAATACTTTGTAGCGCCACCTTTTGCTGCGATTACAGCTGTAAGTCACTTGGGGTATGTCTCTATCAGTTTTGCACATCAATAGACTGAAATTTTTGCCCATTCCTCCTTGCAAAACAGCTCAAGCTCAGTAAGGTTGGATGGAGAGCGTTTGTGAACAGCAGTTTTCAGTTCTTTCCACAGATTCTCAATTGGATTCAGGTCTGGACTTTGACTTGGCCATTCTAACACCTGGATATGTTTATTTGTGAACCATTCCATTGTAGATTTTTCTTTATGTTTTGGATCATTGTCTTGTTGGAAGACAAATCTCCATCCCAGTCTCAGGTCGTTTGCAGACTCCATGAGGTTTTCTTCCAGAATGGTCCTGTATTTGGCTCCATCCATCTTCCCATCAATTTTAACCATCTTGCCTGTCCCTGCTGAAGAAAAGCAGGCCCAAACCATGATGCTGCCACCACCATGTTTGACAGTGTGGATGGTGTGTTCAGGGTGATGAGCTGTGTTGCTTTTACGTCAAACATAACGTTTTGCATTGTTGCCAAAAAATGCTTGGTTTCGATTTTGGTTTCATCTGACCAGAGCACCTTCTTCCACATGTTTGGTGTGTCTCCCAGGTGGCTTGTGGCAAACTTTAAACAACACTATTTATGGATATCTTTAAGAAATGGCTTTCTTCTTGCCACTCTTCCATAAAGGCCAGATTTGTGCAGTATACGACTGATTGTTGTCCTATAGACAGAGTCTCCCACCTCAGCTGTAGATCTCTGCAGTTCATCCAGAGTGATCATGGGCTTCTTGGCTGCATCTCTGATCAGTCTTCTCCTTGTATGAGCTGAAAGTTTAGAGGGACGGCCAGGTCTTCGTAGATTTGCAGTGGTCTGATACTCCTTCCATTTCAATATTATCGCTTGCACAGTGCTCCTTGGGATGTTTAAAGCTTGGGAAATCTTTTTGTATCCAAATCTGGCTTTAAACTTCTCCACAACAGTATCTCGTACCTGCCCGGTGTGTTCCTTGTTCTTCATGATGCTCTCTGCGTTAACGGACCTCTGATACTATCACAGTGCAGGTGCATTTATACGGAGACTTGATTACACACACAGGTGGATTCTATTTATCATCATTAGTCATTTAGGTCAACATTGGATCATTCAGAGATCCTCACTGAACTTCTGGAGAGGGTTTGCTGCACTGAAAGTAAAGGGGCTGAATCATTTTGCACGTGTGTGTGTGTATTATATATATATTTTAAAAACTCTACAGTCCTCCATAATTACAGTTGGAAATCCTTACGAAAAACTTTTGGTACCTGAAGCTGTTGTACTCATCGTAGCTTACTCTTCACTATAACTAGGGTTGTCCCGATACCACTTTTTTAGGACCGAGTACAAGTACCGACTTTTTTTCCCCATGTACTCACCGATACCGAATACCGATACTTTTTTTTAATGTGTGCCCAAATGCAGCATTGTCCCCCCAGCCATGTCCCCTACATATTGCAGCCATGTCCTGTCCCCCACATATTGCAGCCATCTCATGTCCCCCATATATGCAGACATGTCATGTCCCCCACATATATGCAGACATGTCATGTCCCCCATATATGCAGACATGTCATATCCCCCACATATTGCAGCCATGTCCTGTCCCCCACATATTGCAGCCATGTCCTGTCCCCCACATATTGCAGCCATGTCCTGTCCCCCACATATTGCAGCCATGTCCCCCACATATTGCAGTCATGTCATGTCCCCCATATATGCAGCCATGTCATGTCTATTTAGGCATCGGGGGTATTTGCGAGAGTACAAGTACTCCTGCAAATACTCGGTATCGGTATAACCCTAACTATAACCATACCTTATAGCGACAGGCCAAGAATCCATTCCTCACACACTTATAACCCATACACATGATCTGAAAATCAGACAACAGATTGTCTGTTTTTGTGTTCGCATGTTAGTCGCATATCAAAAATGGAGAGGTTACTAACGTTATGAAAATTCTCGCGCAACAGAATAAAAAAATAAAATAAAAAATTGGAAGTGATGTAATGCGTTGAAGTGCATTTCTTTTGTATTTTCGGATGACAACTGTACTGATTAAAAACGAAATTCATATGATATGGTATCATACGAGAATTTTTTATGCATTTGTCCGATCGGATAATGTGTTGTGATCGGCTCTTGAAAGCTCTGTTCCAACAATCCGATTATCGTACGATTGCTTCGAAAGCATTATTTTTCGTCTGATTTTCAGATTGTGTGTACGGGCCATTAGACAATATTTGATGGATGCCATATTACTATAGAGCACAATCTAACACTCAAGTATAAATGGACAGACTCAAGCCACAAGTCCTTAAAATATTGTTGTTGTTCTAACACATGGAAACTGTCCCTAGGAGTACACTTGGATAGTGAAGAATCACAAGTATCACACGTGCTACAGGCAGCAGAGGGTTCATATCAGTGTTGGTAAAAGTAAGTCATTTGAGGACAGCCACATAACTCCCTATCCATCATTTACAGGGAGGATACCAGCCCTAGACTCAGCTGGACCAGCATGTTTATGCTGTGGAGGCAGTATACACAGTCACTGACAGACAAGTCAGAGGTCAGCTTATCAGCAGGGACACAAGGAATCTCATTGCACCAGGAATAACTGTTGGCTCCAGCAGTTAGAATTGTCAGACAGCATTACCTGCTTCCTCATGCAAAACATAACCCGATACCACCGTTTTGTGCTACATGTCTGAGTACATAGGTTTAAACAATGTATAGGCCTGCTTTCTCATTTACAAGACACAAACTAAATGTGACAATACTACTTTTAATGACATATGGCAGCAATAGTCTACATGCCCTGCCAGCCTGATGACACTGAAAGACTGTAGGCCATGTTGTTGTTTTGGTTTCAAATACAGAAGTAATAGTTTGTTGATCGCACACTCTAAAAAATAAAAAAAGGCGTTCTGCTTGGTTGTTGAATTTTGAACACTGCGTCTTGCCTGTTTTGTTGCAATATTTATTGGATGGAATAGTGAACTGGACCTTAATTCACTAATATGAGCATGGTGGTGGATGCGACCCTTGCCGTACACATACTATAAGAACATTTTCGTCCAAAGAATTTTCGTACAGTGTGCACACAACTTTGGACAGCCGATTCCGAATTTTTGTACAAAAACGTTCTCATACGGGAACAGAATGAACAATTTAGGGCCGAAACAACTAATCGATTAAATCGACCACTAATCAATTATGAAAATGGAAATCGATTCATTTCATAAATCGATCAGCCAGTAACATAATGGGGTTAAAAAATAAAATATTAGCCCTTTTATAGTACAAAAAGAACAAATCGCTACTGTAAATATTACTTTCACTGTCCCACAGTAAACAATGAACCCCTTACAGTAATGATTATTTGCTCTGTTTGTACTAATTTTAGTTTTTTTAACCAAATTATGTTACTAAACATCTCAGGCCTGGGTTACACCTCTGTGCTTTTTGCAGAAACACACTACAGTTCATTTACATGGTTTTACATCCATGATTTTTTCAGCTGCTGAGTATTTGGAAAGGGCAAGGACTTTTTTTTTGTTAACACAAAACGGTGCCGAATGCTGCAGAAAAGCATTTTTTGTGGCAATGTGTTTTTTAATCTGCCCAACAACAAAATTAAAACTGCAAATCGCAGAAAAATTACGTTTTTTTAAAGTTATTAACCGATTAATCGAAAGAATAATCAGCCAACTAATCGATTATGAAAATAATCGTTAGTTGCAGCCCTAGAACGATTTTCATACATGCATAAAGCAGCCCATTGACTTCAATGGACTGCCTGTTGACCAAAGTAGCTCATGCGTTGTACATTTTAATTTGTTACAGGTACTTTACGCAGCACTCTACACACTTATGCCGCGTACACACGATCATTTTTTGCGATGAAAAAAAATGACGTTTTTTAAAACGTCATTTAAATTGATCGTGTGTGGGCAAAACGTTGTTTTTTGTCTTCAAAAAAACGACCAACAAAAAATGTCAACATGCTTGAATTTTTTGTGTCGTTTTTCAAAACGTTGTTTTTTGTGTCATAAAAAGTGATGGTGTGTGGGCAAAACGATGTTGAAAACGAAGTTTTTAAACCCGTGCATGCTCAGAAGCAAGTTATGAGACGGAGCTTCAATGGAAAAAGAGTGCCGTCTAACGTGGTGCACGTCACCACCCTTTGCTAGAGCTTTGTAGAAAAACGATGGTGTGTACGCAACGTCGTTTTGGAAAATTAAGTTTGAAAAACGTCGTTTTTTTTTCATGATTGAAAACGTCGCTTTTTTTCATCGCAAAAAATGATCGTGTGTACGCGGCATTATATTGTAACATTCACATCAGTCCCTGCCCTGGAGGAGTTTGCAATTTAAGGTCCCTACCTCACATTCATACTAGGGCCAATATAGATAGGAGCCAATTTACCTACCAGCATGTCTTGAGAGTGTGGGAGGAAACCAGAGCACTCAGAGGAAACCCACACAGACACAGGGAGAACACACAGACACAGGGAGAACACACAGACACAGGGAGAACATGCAAACTCCAGGCAGGTAGTGTTGCGATTGGAACAGACAACCCCAGTGCTGCCAGGTGGAAGTGCTAACCATCTAACCACTGTGCTGCTCATTTTTACCTGTGCGTCTTTTTTGCTGAATTTGGCATGCCATCAACAATGAATGGCGTAACAAGGAAGCACAAGTAGTGTTTGTGTGTTTCATAAGAAAATTACGCAAATTTGCTTGCATTTTAGAAACGCTTAGGCTGGAAGCGTACATATTCGCCAGCACACCAAGGATCATCAAACTACATCCAAAATAGTTATAATAACAAAAAAAAACACATCATAAAACGTGCAACGTTTTTCGGAGTCGCACAGAACCCCTTCATCAGACACGCATTTGAAACGTTGCGCCTTTGTGACGTGATTTTTGTTATTAAAACTTTTTTGGACGTAGTTCGATGATCCTTGGTGTGCTGTCGAATATGTACACTTGCTTGATGCTTTCAGGAACCAACTGGTAATCGCTGCAGCACCCACCATTTTTACCAGAAACTTATGCAATAGGAATACTGATCAGACGCTTATGCTGGATTTACACCAGTCCAGTGCAAATTTCAGCTCCATTCTCTCTGCAAAGAGAAAAAGCTGCTGTTCAGCGCTTCCTCTCCATTGTAGCTGCGGATCAGCTAAGCAGCAAGTGGGGGAGGTGTAGTGAGAAGGGGGGAGAGAATGCTTGTTCACAACGGAACGCAAATCAGATGGGTTCCCATAGAAGAATAATATGTGCCTGCAATTCGCACCACGCTGCCTAGAAAACGCACTCCTTTTTTTGAGCAATGCAAAGTGCGAATGCAACGCACATATGTGAACCAGACTGATTGAAAGTAACAATTTTAAAATGTTTTGCGAATTGGATGCGGAGTAAGCCGCATTGAATTTGCATCAGTGTGTGCAACCCTATGGAGCTGATGTTATTTAAAAGTAATTCAGTTGGAAACAAATAGGACAAAATCAACTATTATGAAACATGCTGGGATGACTCACAGTTACACTTATTATGTATGTATGTGATGATGATTCGTAAACATCGGTGAAGCAGTGAAGATACAAGACTTTCTAGGGTGAAGCTATCAACATCTTACTCACCATCTCACATCACGCTGGGCTTCTTGCTTGAAATCGGTGTTGGGTATATTTACAGATATAATGAAAGGCTAAACCTGTTTTGTTTTGGGTAGACTGGAGAGAGATAAGGACATCTGTCAGGTTTTTATTGCTGCCTTTGCCCCTATGAAGGAGATTCACCCGCTCCTATTTGTCTTGTTTATCATTATCACCAAAAGTAGGTCAAAATCCTAAAATTTTGCGTTGCTATGAGAACAGTAAGAGAGAATCTTCCAATAGGGTCATGAGTTCTAATGACACTGGTGTCCACTAGGGATTCCCTGATTTTAGAATGATTTCCTCTCTCTTCCTGTTTGTCTATAGGACAGGAAATAAAGGGAAATCTCCCAAATGGGACAAAGATGGCAAAATAAAACCCAACAAAAGTTATAACCCTCCCTAATCAAAAAATAAAATAAAATCAAAAGTTTTGCTTTTAGTTTACTCTAGATGTAGGCCAGTTATTCTGCATATAAAAAAAACAAACACACACACACGGATGGGGATTTCCATGGATTCCAATGGCCCTTGTGCACACCAGTGCAGATAACAAAAGTATTACATGTTGCACTTTCTGAATTTGACACATCTGCAAAGTGGCAAAATGCATCAGAAACGCACTGGGACACATACAAATGCATATGTCCTTAATTGAGATAATGAGGAGAAAGGACGTAGTTAAATGCATCAAAATTGCACATGCATAAGTACACCTGGAAAACGGAAATGGGTGTGTATCAGCCTTCATTGATTACTGCACTATAAAACTCCAGTGCTCTTCCTAAAACTTACAAGGGGTGTCACAACTCGTTAATGCATGTAAAATGAGAAGGGTGGAACCTATCTTAATTTATCTGTGTGTAACAAGCTAAAATAGGCAATTACACAAGGACACTGACATCAGCACATTGCAACAGGAGCTGCAACTCCTAATCAACATCTATAAACACATTATACCCATACATAGAGGAAAACAAACAAAAGCAAATTTTTTCTGTGCACTGCAATAAGACAATGGGGAGACTTACCAAGACCGGAGTACACAGAATCTGGTGCAGCTTGGTAGCCAATCGGCTTCTAACCTCAGCTTGTTCAATTAAGCTTCAATGATAAAACCTGGAGGCTGATTGTTTTAGTAAAGTTTTAGTAAAGCTTCCCCATGATGTATAATGAACAGGGGTTTAAATGTCCATTGCTAATCAGATTTATTTTATATTGCTTAAAGCTAGCTTTAGGCAACTCAATATAACTGCATAACACGCAGCAGGTTTTTCCTTGAAGTGCAATGTAACACTTTCTTGGGTCACCCAAGGGATCTAGTGACAAACAAGGACTGCAATGTCAAAGCAGACTGACTGCAGCGTACGTTCATTTTTAAGGGGCATGCAACCAAGAGAGCAAAACCCTTTACTGACTACACACCAACAACTAGTATTGAGATATTTAGCTCTACATGATCAATGTTCATCAACACATCGGGGAGCGCTTTGTGCATGTCAGGAAAGCAGCACTATTGGAGCAACCGAGGGGTACAAGGTGTGGCTACTTCGGACTTATGGAGGCAGGCAGGGTCCTAGGATGCCATCTCCCAGCTCCAATGATCATGGAATAGAAACTCATGTTCTCCATTGTGAGAACATTTTATTTAATCCCCCCACCAATCTACAGAGCGAATGGATGGTGATCTTCCACGGTGAGCCCTCGTTCACGTTGGAATGATTTGTCATGCGATTTAACAGGTCAAATTGCATGACAAGTCACAGCCCATTTCCAGCAATGGCACCATTCCAATCGGTGTAATTTAGCAGATTGCCGAGTTCAGGTGAAACTTCAATATTCATCTGTGCATGAAGGCGCACAGATGTCTTTCAAGTAGCACGATTTCAAAGTAGTATCAATATAAACCAGGGCTAACACCTTGTCAAAATGTTATGCCAACATAAAAAGTAAGTGCATTAAAATTCCACAAAAACAGAAAACGTACTGGTGCCTTACTGGTGCCTTTTCATGCAGTGTTAAAAAACCTGTGACGTACTTTTGTCTGTGAGCAATGTAAAAAAACAACACATTAATGTGTGACCTCACTGTAATAAAATGCTTTAGGCATTTGAGTAAAAATGCTGTAAAGTGAGGATGCTTTCAAAATATTGTAATAGTTTTATAGCAACCTACAAATATTCATAACCTGAAAACAAAAACAAAATTAAATCAATATTTGGTGGATTATCTCCATCATATAGGCTTCCATCTCCTCATGGAATCCCAAACAGACACATCGATGTTGATATCAGGGCTTTGTGGGGGCCAAACCATCACTTCCAGGACTCCTTTTCACAGATGTTTCTATATTGCCTGTACTTTTCAGCAATAAAGGAGCGTTATACTATTATGAATAAACTGTGCTGCAGGGTAAGATAATTGTATAGCTGCTGGCTGTAAGTAAAATGTACACAGACCCAACAGCACTTCTTGTTAATTTAGCATTGCATGAGCTGTGTGATCTATCTACAGCTGCTTGCAAACATTACAGCCCCAACAGGAGGACGACATTGCCCTTCAGTGTTGAGTGATGATTTAGCTGAACAATTAGCACTGCCCTACAATGGGTGTTTTACTGCCCCCCCGACCCTACAGTGGAGAGGGAGAGAGGGCAGAGAGGGCAGAGAGGATCAAATAATTTCATAACTTTTTCCACCTTTAAATTTGACCTACAAACTGTACAACTCACAAACTTAAATCTTTTAGGGGGTTAAGTAAAAATAAAATAATATGGTTGGATAAGTGTGCACACCCTCTTATAACTGGGGCTGTACCTCTGTTCAGAATTAAGCAATCACATTTAAAACGTATATTAAATAGGAGTCAGTACACACCTGCCAACATTGAAAGTCTCTCTGATTAACCCCAAATAACCTTCAGTTGGTCTAGGTCTTTCCTGTCATTACCTTGGTCACATTCTACAGCAAAAGCCATGGTCCACAGAGAGCTTCCGAAGCTTCAGAGGGATCTCATTGTTAAAAATCATTTAGGAGAAGGGTACAAAAAGAATTTCCAAAGCATTCGATATACCATGGAACGCAGTGAAGACAGTCAGCATCAAGTGGAGAAAATATGGCACAACAGTGACATTACCAAGAACTGGACGTCCCTTCAAAACTGATGAAAAGAAGAAATTTGGTCAAGGGAGCTGCCAAGAGGCCTGCAGCAACATTAATCCCTTAACCACTTACCAGCCATTGTAATATGATGCCCGCAGAGTGGCTCTGCCATCCTGGACGGGCATCATATGAAGTCCTCAGCTTCCCGGTGTTGTAGGGGGCGTGCACTTGCCCGGCGGCCGCCTGCAATTGCTCGTCACAGAGCATGAACGTGGATCTGTGTGTGTAAACACACAGACCCATGTCCTGTCAGGGGAGAGGAGACCCTTCGTGCGTTTCTAGTATATAGGAATACTAAATCGATCGCCTAAACTAATAAAAAATAAAACTAAAAAAAAAAAGTTATATATATATATATATATATATATATATATTATAGCAAAAAGTATTTTTTTTTTTTCAAAATAGTCTGTTTTGTTTATAGTGCAAAAACAAACAAAAAATCCAGGAGGTGATCAAATACCACCAAATGAAAGCTCCATTTGTGAGGGGAAAAAAAAAATATATAAAAATTTTCATTTGGGTACAACGTCGCAATTGTCATTCAAAATGTTACAGCGCTGAAAGCTAAAAATTGGCCTGGGCAGGAAGGGGGTGAAAATGTCCGGTCTGTTGATGAACCGGCGTACAGCTACCACACAATAGAGCCAGCCTGCAGCAGTATGACAGTGGCTAGTCGGCAAGTGGTTAATGGTCTCCAAACATGGGTGCCTGTTCCTGGTCTCCTCCGCAATGCATGAAATCTGTACACACACACATAAAAAAGGCATTACACAGCCTAAGAAGTAATCAACACCACAAGCAGTAGGTGAAGGTTAATAGTAAATTCCAGGCTCTGACTTATAGATTTCATTTTACAGCTCTACACCTAGGCCAGGCTGTACAGAACACATTTCTTGCTAAAGGAAAGGTTTGTCACGAAGCATAATACCTGTATAAAAGGGCTCTGCTGGAAACAGCTGTTCCCGGACTTGTGTGACTCATATAACCTTCAGAACATTGGCGATAACCTACTTATTTACTGACGCATGGCCTAAAAACTAGTATGTGGCACAAGATTTGCAGAATATCATCTTCCATCAGTGTATTATCGCACAAGTTTTTATTTTTTTTACAGAATTTCTTACAACAAAACATGTCTTCAATTACATGTTTTTACTAGCAGTCTCCCTAGTTTGTCAATATGAATATCTGGGTGCCCAGCATTGTGATAAATTATACAGTAAAACCTTGTTTTGCGAGGATAATTTGTTCCAGAAATATGCTTGTAATCCAAAGCACTAGTATATCAAAGCATTTTGTTTTACAGAGTATAAAAGAGAAGAGAGGCACCTCTAAGTGTAGCAATAAGTTGCTAAATGTTGTACCTTCATTAAATGTAACCATATTGCTACACTAAGGCCCCATACACACGATCGGACATATCCGATGAAAACGGTCCGCGGACCATTTCCATCGGATATGTCCGATCGGGAGTTTGATCCGATGGCGTGTACACACCATCGGATCAAATTCCCCGCCGCCGGACGGCGCGGTGACGTGGCGGTGACGCGGCGGTGACGTTGACGCCGCCACGTCACCGCACCAGGAAGTAAAACACTTCCGCGCATGCGCCGAATCCATTCGGCAGCGGCGCGGCGGCGGTGGGGGACGACATGTCTGCTGGTAAGTGTACCAACCAGCAGACATGTCGGGCGGACAGATTCCCACCGGATAGATTTCAAAGCTTGCTTTGAAATCTGTCGGGTGGAGAAATCTGTCCGCTAGCCCATACACACGAGCGGAGATGTCTGCTGAAACAGTCCATCGGACCGTTTTCAGCGGACATATCCCCTCGTGTGTACGCGGCCTTAGAGGCTCCTCTTTTTTTATACTCAGTTGGGACATGACGCTACTCTTATATCAAGATATCGCTTGTATACCAAGGCAAAATGTATTCAAATGTTTTGCTTGTCTTGCAAAACGCTCTCAAACCAATTTACTCCCAAACCAAGGTTTTACTAACATGCTGAGTACATTAGAATGAGTTTCTCTCAGACGGTTGAGCTGTATACATTATATGTTCACATCCCTATATATGGCTCTAACTCATTTCTCGGCTTAAACAAGAAGCAAAATTATGTATCCATGTGCAGCATCCTGATACCTAGTATCTGTTGTATCGCATCGTTTAATAAAGTATTTTTCATAGGAAAAACAAACAATCAAGAAGATCTACGACTAGGACTGCCATAGGAAATACACTTTTCTATTTACGCAAGCGTTCAGCTGATCACTGTCCACATTTCTTTGTCTCTCACCCTGCAAATCTATACATAAGTTTCCTCTCAATATATGGCACTTAAAGGAAAATAAATAATTTTAAATAACAAACATGTTATACTTACCTCCACTGTGCAGCTCGTTTTGCACAGTGTCCCCGAACGCTGTCTTCTGGGGTCCCTTGGTGGCTGTCTCGGCTCCTATTTGCAAAAGCTTTATACCTTCATGCGAGCGAGCGAGAATGGTGGAAAGCTTTTGCAAGCGCGCTCCCGTGATACAGCAGCGGCCGTAGCCGTCGAATGTATCACTCGTCCCCGCCCCCTGGCGCGGCACGTCATCAGCTGTGATTGACAGCCGCACCAGCCAATGGCTGCGCTGCTATCAATCCGCCCAGCCTAGCCAATCAACGGCCAGGCTGGGAACCGAACAGGATGACAAGCACGCGCCCGGGAATTTCAAACGGTCAGGTAAGTAAAACGGGGGCTCGGGGGGGGGGGGGGCGGTGCTGTCAGATTTTTTTTTTTACCTTAAAAAAACGTTTACCTTTACAACCCCTTTAATGTCGGCGAGTTATTACCTTTAGGCTGCATTCACACCTAGGCGACACGATACGCCGCGTACGCGGCTTATCTTGCCGCCTGTAGAAAAAAAAAAAAAAAGTTTAATCTTTCTTTAACATTGCGGTCTATGAGGGAACGCCAATGTCGCCTGAAAAAAAGGGTCCGGGACTTTTTTTCAAGTGACAGGCGTTGAGATGTGAACCATCTCCATAGACCGCAATGTTATTTCACATCTCGAGCGACAAGAGCGACGGGCGACCGGCGTTTTGTCGCTCAGATGTGAATGGAGCCTTAGATCTCTGCACAGCAGGGAATGTTATGTTTAGTTCTGTGTCCTTTTGCATGTATGGCCATATATACTTCATTGCAGATTAAAGTACTTTCTCGCAGAGTAACATTTGTACTCATCCTGACACCTAGTTGTGTGAACGGTAGTGCACAATACCTTGTACATCAGTTTATTCTAGAACCACACACCATCATCTTGTTTACATTAGTGTGCTCCCCCCTCCCCTGGACTATTTGTACATCCATGTATTGTCTCATTTGTTGTTCATGCAGTTTTACTGACCAATAGACATTTAAAAAAAAAAAATACACACATATGTAGAAAATATACAAGATTCTACTACTCATGCATTTTTAATTTATTTTTTTACTTTCAGTACTGTAGGATTTCAAAACATTGAAACAGCAGTACATTATAGGCCAATTCTACCTTTGTGACCATGTTTCACATGAAACATGGTCACATTCCCCAATCTCCCATTTACCTAACCTCTAGAATTATTATTTTAAAAGCTCCTGATCCACCCCCCACAATGTACTGTGAACAAGAGGTGAATACCGGTATTGTCACTCCCTGTTTGTGTTTAGAGCGGGCGCCAACCACCCCGACACCCCCTGTGATTGTAAACAGCGGGAATTTGTCATCGGGTCCTGGCAAATGATGCATGGCCGGGACCTGCTGATCAGTTGTGTCCAATCACAGCCCAGAGCCTTGTGTTGACAATAAAACACAGAGCTCTGTACAGAATGAACGACCACTCGGTGTTGCGTTAAGTGATTAAAGTGGCAGCTGGGCTTAGACACTTTTTCAGTAAAAATGTAGGTATAGTACTTATGGTAGAAGAGAGCAAGTGCCTGGATGATGCAACTCACCATGTGCATGTGTTGGAAAAACATGACGGCCTAGAAGCAGGATCAAAAAGAAAAACTACATGTCTAAAGCTGGTACAACACTGATAGTTTTCTTCACCCCCCCCCCCCCCCCCACACACACACACACAATTCAGCCCTACCATTATATTCTGAAAATATCAACCTGCAGCTGTCAGAATACATTGATCAGCAGCTGCAGGTGATTGGTTGTAGCCGATTGATAAAAAATAAACAAATTGTCCTCAGGTCGAGTGGGAGAGTCCACACCCACATAGATCAAAATGTGGCTGGTCCAAAGATTTCTATCAGTATATGGCGAGCTTAAAGGAATTGTAAAGTCAGAAGGTCTTTTATATTACTGCAGGGGTCCTCAAACTACGGCCCACCAGCTGTTCAGGAACTACAACTCCCATCATGCCTAGTCATGTCAGTGAATGTCAGAGTCTTGCAATGCCTCATGGGATGTGTAGTTCCGCAACAGCTGGAGGGCCGTAGTTTGAAGATCCCTGTATTACTGCATTCATGAGTGACTCTCCCTCCTGATTGGCTTGGACACAGCATTGGGTCCCACTGCTGTCAAAGTCAGTTAGCCCATCTTAAGAGAAAGAGGATGGGGCTGAACTGCAGCTACATGTCTGAATGGACACACAAAGCTGTGGGGAAACTCAGAAGGAGGGAGGGGTCTGAAGCACAGAAGAGAATCCACTGAGACAGAGCAAGTAAAAAACAGGACTTTACAATCACTTGAAAAAAGTACCCACAGTGTGACAACACTGCAGTCATTTTACGGCACAGAATGAACAGTGTTGTCATACTGTTACAGGAACTGGAAAATTACTTACCGTATCTATCGGCGTATACCGCGCACTTTTTTCCCCTGAAAATAAGGGGAAAATCGTGGGTGCGCCATATAGGCCGATACCCGTAGTCACGCTCTGTGACGTTTATGTGTGAGAAGCCGAGCGTGGCCGAGTGTACTGCGCTCGATATATGTCGGCAGAGGCAAACTGAGTGCGCAAAGCGGGGATTCGACTCTGAGACGGCGTGGGAGAAGCCGGGAGGACACCACCGAGGCCGCAGACGGACGCCGGACCGGACAAGGCCGCCGGGCAAGACACCAAACTGTAAGTAATAAAAAGTTTGTTTTATTTACAGGAATTTCGGGTCTACTTTAGGGGTGCGCGCTATACGCCGGAGCGTGCAATAACCCGATAAATACGGTATGTACTGCTCCTCCTCTACTCCTATCTCCCTGACAGGACGTGGAGCTCTGTGTTTACACACAGAGCTCCACGTCCCCGCTCAGTTACTGGGCAATCGCGTGTGCCCGGCGGCGATCGTTACCGCCGGGCACTCGCACCGGGAACCCAGCAGAGCGGCGCGTGCACGCGCGCGCCCGCGGCTTTAAAGAGACAGCGCGTCATATGACGTGCTGTCAGGACAATGGAGTCCTCCGCCCGCCGTCATTTGACGGTGGGAGGTGGACAAGTGGTTAAAGTGGTTGCAAAGGAAAAAGGTTTATTTACCTTAATGCATTTAATGCATTAAAGTAAATGAATAAAAATGAAAAATAAAACCTTCAATGGCAGTCCTATATCGATCCAGTACTGTGCCCGACTTCGGATCCTCTCTCCCCGCTCTCACAGCCATTGACGCCTGCTGCTCTGAGTCAAATCACGTGAGGAGAAAGAGGGGGACGGCCTGAGCTATGGATACACACAGCCTGGCTCGAGAGCGAGCCTGTATGTCTGCTCCCCTAGCACGCAGCTTGCTAGTGGGACAGACACAAAGAGGAAGACCAGATAGCGCTAGCCGGGGACCCCAGAAGCCAAGGTTCAGGGCCGCTCTGTACAAAAGTTCTGCACATAGTAGGCAAGTATAACATAAAAAATAAAAAGAATAATTACCTTTAAGGTAGGTTCACACTGGGGCGACCAGTCAGGCGCTCCATTCAGTGCAATGGAACCATTCTAAATCAAAGCAATTCAAGCGGCTTGCATTGACTTCTGTTACAGAAGTTGTTTGCAAGTCACGCTGTGCGGGGCGGCTTCAAAGTCGGGCAACTTTGAAGCTGCCCCAGTGTGAACCGAGACTTGCAGTGCCTTGAAAAAGTATTCATACTTTATATTTTCCAAATTTTGTCATGTTTAAACAACACAAAAGTGGCACATAAAAATTGTGAAATGAAAGGAAAATAAGCGTTTAACATTTTTTACAAATAAATATCTGCCATGCATTTGTATTCAGCCCCCCTGAATCAATACTTTGTAAAATCACCTTTCACTGCAATTACAGCTACAAGTCTTTTTTTGGGACGTCTCTACCAGCTTTGCACATCTAGAGTGACATTTTTTGCCCATTCTTTGCAAAATTGCTCAAGCTCTGATTGGATGGAGAGCCAGTCTAATACATGAATATGCTTTGATCAAAACCAGGGGTCTCCAAACGTTTCATACAAAGAGCCACTTTATTGTCCTTCAGGCTTTAGGAGTGCCGGATTGTGGCCAGCAGGGGCAGAAAATGTCACGGGCCCAGCATCAGTGACAATAAATATGGCCTCAGGGTTGGTGGTCGATAGGAGCATTCCCCCCCATTAGGAGAAATAGTATCCCATCATTGGTATCTGTGTAAGATATAGTGCCCCATTGTTGGTGTCAGGGGGAGGAATAGTGCCTCATATCAGTGGAAGGAATTGTGCCCCAAGGGCCAGATTAAAGGGGTGGTTCCCCTAAAAATAAACTTTTAACATTGCCTGTGTCTTCTTAATAATAATTAGAATCGGCTGGTATTTTTTTTTTTAACCACCCGTACATACCATTTTCGGCATGTACGCTCACCGCCGCTTCCGGGTCTGGCAGCCGGGGACAGGCATCCGATCGACGCATACAGCGCGTCACGAGATGCCGAAAGAAGCCGAACGTTGGTGCGGCTCTATACGGCGCATGCGCACCAACGTTCGGCTTCTTTCGGCATCCCGTGACGCGCTGTATGCGTCGATCGGATGCCTGTCAATGAAGCAGGCCCTCCCATCCCCGGCCGCCAGACCCGGAAGCGGCGGTGAGCGTACATGCCGAAAATGGTATGTACGGGTGGTTAAAAAAAAAAAAATACCAGCCGATTCTAATTATTATTAAGAAGACACAGGCAATGTTAAAAGTTTATTTTTAGGGGAACCTCCCCTTTAAGGCTAACAAAGGGCAGTTTGGAGACCCCTGATCTAAACCATTCCATTGTAGCTCTGGCTGTATGTTTAGGGTCATTGTCCTGCTAAAAAGGTGAACCTCCACCCCAGTCTCAAGTGTTTTTGCAGACCAACAGGTTTTCTTCTAAGATTGCCCTGTATTTAGCTCCACCCATCTTCCCCATCAACTCTGACCAGCTTCCCTGTCCCTGCTGAAGAAAAGCATCCACACAACATGATGCTGCCACTACCATGTTTCATGGTGGGGATGGTGTGTTCAGGGTGACGTGCAGTGTTAGCTTTTGTGTTTAGGCCAAAAAGTAAATTTTTTGGTCTCATGTGACCAGAGCATCTTCTTTCACATGTTTGCCGTGTCCCCCACATGGCTTCTCGCAAACTGGACTTCTTATGGCTTTCTTTTTACCGCTTGCCGACCACTGCACCACCTTATACGTCAACAGAATGACACGGCTGGGCAAATGGGCGTATATATATACATCCCCGTTAATTTGCCGGTCGCGAGCTATGTGACTGTGTCTGCAGACTCAGAAGCAATCCCTAGGTCACACTTAACACCTTCAGGTTAACCCCTTCACTGCCAATGTCATTTTTACAGTAATCAGTGCATTTTTATAGCATTGATCGCTGTAAAAATGACAATGGTCCCAAAATGGTGTCATAAGTGTCCGCCATAATGTCGCAGTCACTATTAAAAAAATTAAATATTTCAGTTAGACCCCTTTCACACTGAGGTGCTTTTCAAGTGTTTTAGCGCTAAAAAAAACGCATCACATGCCTCCCCAGTTTAAAAGCCCAAGTGCTTTCACACTGGGGTGGTGCACTTGCAGGATGAAGAAAAAAAAAAAGGGAGCGCATCTTTGGGGTGGTTTGGGAGCCGTATATACACCACTCCCATAACGCCCTTACCCATTGAAATTAATGGGTAGCACTGCTAAAGCGATTTGGCAGTGCCACAACACGGGTGCTTTTAACTCCTTTTTAAGGGGTTAAAAGCGCCCCGCTATCGGTTGAAAAGCGCTGCTAAAACTATGGTAAAGCGCCACTAAAGCGCCACTAAAACTAACAGGGCTTTAACACCAGTGGACCCCCACTCCAGTGTGAACGTACCCCAAGTGTAAAGCTTTACAAATGTTAGTGGATTTTTTGTATGCCCAGCATGGCATATCCAACCAATGTGTGCGCATTCATGTCCCTTGTGCTAGAAAAGTGTATATCCCAATTCTGTATTCAATTACTTAGTTCAGAGAGCCTAGCTTCATGTAAAAGGCCAACCGCCTTTACCTTTTAGCACTTTTGTTACCCAGGTAAAGTGTGTATACCCCCAAACGGTATTGTCAAAAGTATTGGGACGCCAGTCTTTGTCCCTAGGGTTCAAGTTGACCCGCCCTTTGCAGCTATACCAGCTTCAACTCTTCTGGGAAGGCTGTCTATAAGGTTTAGGAGTGTGTCTATTGAAAGGTTTGACCATTCTTGAGGTCAGGCACAGATATTGGAGTAGAAGGCCTGGCTCGCAGCCTCCACTCTAAAATATCCCAAAAGGTGTTCCATTAGGTTGAGGTCAGGACTGTGCAGGCCAGTCAAATTCCTCCACCCCCACCCCACTCTCGCTCATCCATGTCTTTATGGACCTTGCTTTGTGCACTGGTGTGCAGTCATGTTGGAACAGAAAGGGGCCATCCCAAAACTGTTCCCACAAAGTTGGAAGCATGATATTGTTCAAAACATCTTGGTATGCTGACACCTTAAGGAGTTCCCTTCACTGGAATTAAGGGGCCAAACCTAACCCCTGAAAAACAACCCCACACCATAATCCCCCCTCCACCAAATGATTTTGAGTTTATACAGTCTGTTTATATTGGTCCTCTTCCATAATTGTATAGTATGTTCCAGTCTTAAAGTGCATCCGTAAGTAAAATCAAAAATGGCATATGTGATACAATCTGACACTCGCATTAACACAGCAGCTTTTGTTTTTCTGCTAGCCCTGTATAATAGTTTTATGATCTTCTTATCATACCAGAGGCTACTTTATTTTCTCACTTCCTTTAACAAGGTGACAATGCTGGGTAGGTTTTGATAAACATGTAGTTTTAAATGGACTGCAACAGCCGCCTATTGCAGTCCTACCACACCTAGTGCGAACAGGTCCTAAAGCCCATCATGAGGAAGAAATGTCATTACATCAGGGCTCGACAAAATCTGGGAGCCAGGTCGCAATTGCGACTAGAATTCGTGACCTGGCGCCTAGGGCGCTCGCTCGATTCACACAGTGTCCCCGTGTGCCGTCGTTACGACGCACGGGAGTGGAGAACGGCGCCAAATTCAAAAAAGTAAACAAACACATTACATACAGTATACTGTAATCTTACAGATTACAGTTCTGTATGTAAAAAATACACACCCCCCTTGTCCCTAGTGGTCTGCCCTGTATGTTCTTTTATATAATAAAACATTTTCTTTCTGCCTGGAAACTGTAGATTGTCCATAGCAACCAAAAGTGTCCCTTTATGTCAAAAATGGTTTTAGATCAGCTAGAAAAATTTGTCATAAAAAATAAATAAAAATAATTAATAATAATGACAGCGACAATTCTGCAACTGAGCAAATTTCAGTGTTTGAGTTGATTACATTATTGAATAATTTTTATTATATTTGTTATAATTATTTATTATAATTTATCATTTTGTTTTAAAAGAAATTCATACCCGGGATGCCTATTAGGCCGCGTACACACGGAGGGACATGTCCACTGAAACGGTCCGACGGACCGTTTCCAGCGGACATGTCTCCTCCGGATTTTGGTCCGATGGCGTGTACACACTATCAGATCAAAATCCCCGCCGGCAGACAGCGCGATGACGTTGACGCCGCCACGTGACCGCACCAGGAAGTAAAAAAATCCACGCATGTGTCGCATCCATTCGACGCTTGTGCGGGCAGATATGTCCGCTGGTTAGTGTACTAACCAGTGGACATATCCGACAGACATGTCTCCGGCGGTCGAATTTTAAAAGCATGCTTTAAAATTTGTCCGCCGGTCAGACATGTCCGCTAGCCCGTACACACGATCGGATTTGTCTGCTGAACTGGTCCGTCGGACAGATTTCAGCGGACAAATTCGATCGTGTGTACGCGGCCTGAGACTCGTGTTTGGTCAGATTTAAGTGAGTTATTCCTAAGAATTACAGGCCTACAGTATAAAACGCCAAATTTCCTTGCAAATAATGGTACCGCTTTCAGCACCTAAAATCAGAAAGAATCATACCGCCGGGGAGGTTGAAAAAATAAGGCAACAGTAAAGTTAGCCCAATTTTTTTAAAATTGTGAAAGATAATGTTACGCAGAGTAAATTGACCCAACATGTCACGCTTCAGAATTGCATCCACTCCTGGAATGGCGACAAACTTTTACCCTTTAAAATCTCCATAGGCGACGTTTAAAAAATTCTACGGGTTGCACGTTTTGAGTTACGTATGAGTTCTAGGGCTAGAATTATTGCTCTCGCTCTACCGATCGTGGCGATACCTCACATGTGTGGTTTGAACACAACGCTTTCATATTCCAGCGCTACTCATGTATGCTTTCGCTTCTGCGCGCAAGCTCGACGGGACGCGTTTCTGGATTTCAACTTTTTTAGCTGGCTCCTAAATTCCAAGCAAATTTGTCAAACCCTGCATTACATGCATATAAAAAAAAAAAAAAGTGGTGTGTTCATACCTTTACAAAATGTCTTCTTGATTGCACACATACTCATTTAGGCTGCGAGAAACAAAGACTTCTTTGATACTCGAAAAGCACTCTCTGACCTTGATATCCATTTTGTAAGAATGGTGGTCACTATGCCTGCTATCCCCCCCAGCCACCAGTCATTAAACTTTGCCCACTGTAGTTCTCTTTTCAGCAAGCACTGATGAAATTATGTCACGACTTGCTGTATGAGTGGACGCAGAGACCACAAATATCCCCACAATCCCACTCAAATGCCTGCCCATTGTGTACACTCATCAGTTAAATATAGGAATTGCAGTCTCAATAAGCAGCGGCAAATAACAGGAAGTGACGTCATTCTGAAATCCCTCCGCGATTGGCAGACACTGAGCAGTAGGTAAGTTAGTTAAAGCGGTGTTCCAACCAAAATTAGAACTACCGCCTAACCCACTCCTCACCCCCTTACATGCCACATTTGGCATGTAATTTTTCTTGGGGGCGAGTGGGAGCTTCAGGAGGAGTGGGACTTCCTGTCCCACTTCCACCGAGGGGCTGGTAAGGCGAATAGCTTAATCGCCGTACTGCAGCCCCTTCCTTGTAGGCGATCGCCTGGGACACGTTACAGGTCTCAGGCGATCACCTGTCCAATCGAACGGCGCAGTGCCGCTCACAAATGCGCAGTGCCGCTCGCGCATGCGCAGTGGGTGACCGGTCGTGAAGCCGAAAGCTGTCACGGCTGGGTGCCCACACTTGGAATGAAGACGCCGGCAGGGAAGGGGGGGGGGGAGCGGAGCCCCTGCCGGCGCGGGAACCGTGGAGCAGGTAAGTGTATGTTTATTAAAAGCCAGCAGCTACACTTTTTGTAGCTGCTGACTTTTAATAAACATAAAAAACAGCTGCAACACCCCTTTAAGTCTGGCAGCAGACTAAGGAAGAGGCCGGCCTATTAGAAAAGAGTTGGAATAGTCAAGGGAGTGAATGAGTAGTTTGTTTGCTTTTAACAGCAATTAGATTTGGGGCCGCGGGACAGTTTAGAGCAGGGGTAGGCAACCTCGACACTCCAGCTGTGGTTAAACTACAAATCCCACCATGCCTCTGGGAGCCATGACCGTGATTGTCAGGGTCTTGCAATATTTCATTGGACCGAGGTTGCCTTTCCCCCAGGTTAGAGTCCAGAATTTTCATCTAGTATCCTGGCGTGAGGTGAGAGACTGATAATCATATTATTAATCTTGATAAAAAAAAAATATATGTTCAGGCATAAATAATATTGATAAACAGAATTCTACTGCATGATGATCTAAATTAAAACTATGTATATTCTTTACTTACCTGTAGTCAAAAACGTATAGCCTCCCGTCTACCTACACATTACACTTCTGCAGTTGGCTACATGTGTATCAAGGTACATACTTAAGGAGTGTACACTTATGTACCTGGCTATGTTCTATAATCATATTTTCACAATTATGTAACAGACACTGATGCATATTCACGCGTGTATAATGTTTTAATCAGGGCTTGTTAAAAGCATTGCATTTATATACATACAGGAGAGATAGAGATATATATATTTTTTTTTTATAGCTTTAGTTTTTTTAACAGATTTGAAGACAGTATTGTATATTATGGGCCCACACATAAATTAAGAGTATTTCTGTATATTTTAGGTTTTTACACATGTAAATAAATATATACATAAATAATGGGACTGAAAACTGAACCAGAAAAATAGAAGGAATTTTCAGATGCGATTGTTTTATGAATGTTTGCATGTCTAAGCAAAAAGACATGGGATCTTTCTGCCAGCAAGATCCTGCATAGATATTATTATATTATATCTGCGTACACAAGCCCTTATTTGCTATATATGTAAAATAAAAAGCATTATATAATGACAGATTTACCACCAGTGAATGCTTGGCGACAGTGGGGTCAATTCAATAAGGGCTCATTTCCACTGGCGTTTTTACAGCCACTTTTCTGGGCGTTTTTTGCAGCTTAAAAACGCCTGTCCATGTTAGTCTATGGCCTTATGCCCACCATGACGTTTTTGAGCTGTAGATGGCTGAGCCGTTTTTAAGCTGCAAAAAAAACGCGGGACCAGTGCGTTCTGAAGCTCCAGCAATAGAGCTGTAAAAACGCCAGACATTAAAAAACGCGCAAAAATGCTGACGCGCCGTTTTTAAAGCTCCAGCTCAAAAAAAAAATATATATATATTTTTTTTTTTCTAAAATAAACATGGACAGGCGTTTTTAAGCTGTAAAAAACGCTCAGAAAAGTGGCTGTAAAAACGCCAGTGGAAATGAAGCCTTAGAGTTAAACGGCTAATCTCATGTGGTAACAATTGTGTAACAGTTCAATTCACTAAGAATTTGTAGTTAAATATCGAATGCGGTATTTGTTCGATTTAGCTAAGGAGCAGGCCGAGAAGTCGGCCGCCGCATCCTTAACAACCGATGATACGTATTCTTCTACATATTTTTGTTGAAAAAAAAAAAAAGCGTTTATTGATTGGTTTGCGCAAAAGTTATAGCATCTACATAATAGGGAATAGTTTTGTCATTTTTATCAATCTTTTTTTTTTTTTACTAGTAATGGACGGCGATCATGATTTTTATTGTGACTGCGACATTATGGAGGACATATTAGACACTTTTGATGCTATTTTGGGACCACATTTATACAGTAATCAGTGCTATAAAAATACACCGATTACTGTATAAATGATGAGAGGGAGCATACGATCATTGACAGTGTCACTAGGCAGAACAGGGAGATACTTGTTTATACTTGCCTCTCCCCGTTCTGCAGCTCTGTGACCCGATCTCGGGACACCGGCAGACATTGAGTCCGTGGGTCCTGCAGGCATTTTTTTTTCTGAACTAGACTTTGCTTACCGCATGCGATATTTTATGTGAATCTACCCCAGTGCACTGCTTTATAAATATTCCCCTTCATGTCTTTAGGCCAAATAGCATGCAAAGCCTATACAATGACATTCACTGGACCATGAAAACTCTGAAGCACAACTGCGTACAGTCTACTCATTCACACCTGAGACCTTGTAACACTAACTAGTCACATGACACCGGGGAGGGGAAAAAGTGCCAATTAGGCCCAAATTGGACATTTACACTTAGGGGTGTACTCACTTTTGTAAGACCACTTTCACACTGGGGTGGGGGGGGGTGCAGGCGTTAGCGGCACTTTAACTCTGTTATATAGGTGCTTTGGCGCTGCTAGCTGGGTGCTTTTAACCCACCAGAAGGGGTTAAAAGTGCCCACTTATGGCTGCTTTTGAAGGCGCTTTGAAAGCGGTGCCCATTCATTTCCATGGGCAGGGGCAGTGTATACCGCACTGCCCTAAAGATGCTGCTTGCAGGGCATTTTTTCCCGCCCTGCCAGCGCACCAGCCCAGTGTGAAAACCAATTACAGGCGCTATTTTTAGCACAAAAAGCACCTCAGTGTGAAAGGGGTCTTAACAGCAGTTTAGACATTAATGGCTGTGTGTTGAGTTATTTTGAGGGGACAGCAAATGTACACTGTTATACAAGATGTACACTCACTATTTTACATTGTAGCAAAGTGTCATTTCTTCAGTGTTGTCACATAAAAGATAATACAATATTTACAAAAATGTGAGGGGTGTACTCACTTTTGTGAGATACTGTAGCTATGTACACACCTGTTATAGGCAGTGTATATGAAATATATACCCCTGTCTGATACATAGCACGTCCGTCCATCTATCTTCAGCCATGTATGTAGTCCTATACATAGCTGTATACACTCCTATGAGGTATATAATGTATATACAACCCTGTGTACACTCCTGTGAGGTATATATTGTATGTACAAGCCCTGTGTACACTCATATAGGGTATATACAACCATGTGTACAATCCTGTGAGGTATATAATGTAAATGCAGCCCTGTGTACACTCCTGTGGGGTATATAATGTATATACAGCCCTGTGTACACTCATATAGGGTATATACAACCATGTGTACGCTTCTGTGAGGTATACAATGTATATACAGTCCTGTGTACACTCCTGTGGGGTATATAATGTAAATACAGACCTGTGTACACTGCTGTGAGGTATATAATGTATTTACAGCCCTGTGTACGCTGCTGTGAGGTATATAATGTATATACAGTCCTGTGTACACTGCTGTGAGGTATACAATGTATATAGAGCCCTGTGTACACTCCTGTGGGGTATACAATGTATATAGAGCCCTGTGTACACTCCTGTGGGGTATACAATGTATATAGAGCCCTGTGTACACTCCTGTGGGGTATACAATGTATATAGAGCCCTGTGTACACTCCTGTGGGGTATACAATGTATATAGAGCCCTGTGTACACTCCTGTGGGGTATACAATGTATATACAGCCCTGTGTACACTCCTGTGGGGTATACAATGTATATACAGTCCTGTGTACACTCCTGTGGGGTATACAATGTATATACAGTCCTGTGTACACTCCTGTGGGGTATACAATGTATATACAGTCCTGTGTACACTCCTGTGGGGTATACAATGTATATACAGTCCTGTGTACACTCCTGTGGGGTATACAATGTATATACAGTCCTGTGTACACTCCTGTGGGGTATACAATGTATATACAGTCCTGTGTACACTCCTGTGGGGTATACAATGTATATACAGCCCTGTGTACACTCCTGTGAGGTATATAATGTATATACAGCCCTGTGTACGCTCCTGTGGGGTATATAATGTATATACAGCCCTGTGTACACTCCTGTGGGGTATATAATGTATATAGAGCCCTGTGTACGCTTCTGTGAGGTATATAATGTATATACAGTCCTGTGTACACTCCTGTGGGGTATATAATGTATATAGAGCCCGGTGTACGCTTCTGTGAGGTATATAATGTATATACAGTCCTGTGTACACTCCTGTGGGGTATATAATGTAAATACAGACCTGTGTACACTGCTGTGAGGTATATAATGTATGTACAGCCCTGTGTACGCTGCTGTGAGGTATATCGTGTATATACAGTCCTGTGTACGCTCCTGCGAGGTATATAATGTATACCAAACCCTGTGTACACTCCTGTGAGGTATATACTGTATATAGAGCCCTGTGTAAACTCCTGTGGGGTATATCATGTATATACAGTCCTGTGTACACTCCTGTGGGGTATATCATGTATATAGAGCCCTTTGTATACTCCTGTGAGGTATATAATGTATATAGAGCCCTTTGTACACTCCTGTGACAGGTAATGAATGTCCAGTGTCCAGTCCTCCACATAGCCGTGTACACTCATGTATGTGGCTCTGTATATAAACCATATCATGCCCCCAGGGTGACAGTGCCTGTGCAGTACCCCGGCCACACACAATGCCCGGTGCCCGCCATCCCCGGTTCAATAATACAGAGCTCGTCACTCACTCACCTTCCGCTTCTGCCACCGCAAACTGCAATAGAAGCCACACTACGCATGCGCCACTCCCCGAAGCTCAGGGTTGGGAGACAACTTTCCACTCTTCTAGAAAACGAAGAGCTCGTACACTTTCTACACAGCGTCATCGCCATACGTCACTGCTGCGATCCCCAAAGCCCACCCCTCTCCATAGCAGCGCATTGCATTGAGTGTGTACACAGAATGCATAGCATTACATGCACGTAAAAAGAGGACAAAGGACAAAATAAAGATCACTCGCTTCTCTCCTTCAGTCTATCTCTATGCAGGAAAACTGAAAGATTCAAGTAAAGTTATAGGCAAAACTTTTTTTTTTTAATTTTGGATAGTATAAGGGGGATTATAACCCCTATCATATTTATTTTTGCCATCTGTGTCCTATTGGGGAGATTTTCCTTCACTTCCTGTCCCACAGCCAAAACAGGTAGTGAAGAGAGATACCTGCAAATGAAAGTGGTAGTAATGCCGCTTTGTTATTTTTACCTACAGGTCGGTCTATAATAAGACTTACCTGTAGGTAAATTCAATATCTCCTAAACGTGCACTGCTTATGAGATATTCAACCTGCATGCCAGTGACATTCCCGGCGCATGCACTCTAATTGTCCGACATACCGTACCGAAAAGTCAGAGCTTCGTGCCAGTGCCAAGGGCTCATTCTTCAAGTAGCTATCAGAAGATGGGCACACTGTAGTCATAAGGGGATGGACATAGTCAGCAACAATACTCAGGTAGGCCGTGGTGTTAAAACGATGCTCATTTGGTACTAAGGAGCCCCAAGTGTGCCAAGAAAATATCTCCCACACCATTACACCACCAGCCTGAACCCCTGATAAAACGCAGAATGAATCCAGGCTTTCATGTTTTTTACGCCAAATTCTGACCCTACCATCTCATCTGAATGTGGCAGGTGAAATATAGACCAGGCAATGTTTTTCCAATCTCCTATTGTCTATTTTTGGTGAGCGTATGCTGTAGCCCATCTGCTTCGAGGTCCAATGTGTTGTGCGTTCAGAGAACCGCGGTTCTTTTGAAAGGCAAGAACGCAGTGACGTCATCGCGTACGACGAGCATGCGCTCGTCACATTCGATGCTGTCGCCACCATCTTGCTACACCTTACCTATGACTAGGAAGCTACCGCGCATGCGTCAAAGTCGAGCATGCGTGGGTTGCCACGGCGACAAGTGAGTATACACCCTCTCGGGTTTCTTGGCAGCAAAACACTGCCGAGAATCACAACGAGAAAATAGAGAACATGTTCTCTATTTTTCTCGTCGAGATTTTAGGCAGTTTTCTTGATGAGAAACCTGAAAGCCTCCTGCACACGAGCGTCTGTACGAGGCTTTAGGTACTATTTGGTTTCCTACTTTTTTTGGCTCCTTACTTTCAAGGGTGTTCCTACGTGGTTCTTTGTGCTCAGTATACTTTCTGAAAGTACCCTATATGGTGATCAATAATCCATTGTCACCATTTTTATACATTACTTTACTCCTACTTTGCACACTGATCTACAGTTCTTGGTATCACCTCCATGTATCTTTATTTTCACTAGATATGTAAATACTTACATCACATCACAATTATTAAAATTTTTACAGAATGGTTTTGGAATCATCAACAATCACCCCTTTCAAGACAACACTTCCATACACGTTTTTTCACCGCTGTTTGTGCTGTCGTGCCCACAGCGGGACACCGCTACCACAGCTCCTGGGGGTAACACGCCTGCCATGCCCTGGGCTCCCAGTGTCCCTTGGGAATTCTCAAAGGTGATTTGCAAGGTACATTGGATGTTTAGGTTCTCCCCCATTCCCTTCCTCCCTTCCATTCATGGCTATGCATTTTATTTTCAGAAGTATTTCGCATTGGCTCCTGATGAGTGGAGTGTCCACGAAACGCGTTGAGCCCATTCACGATGCAATGTTACCACCATCATCTATATTCATCATCTACTTACACCATCCTCTTTTTGGGGGAGGTGTTTTATCTCAATCAGTCTGACACACAGCAACTCCGATCGTGGTATGAAACCTCTGACAGAGGCTTCTTACCACGTGATCAGTTGTGACCGATCACAGTGTGAACCAGGAAGTGCCGGTAAACGGCTTTCCTTGGTTCGCGCTGACAGGGAGAGACAATCGGCGGCTCTCCCTATCGGGGGGGAGGGGGTCTGTGCTGATAATCAGCACATTGATTATCAGCACAGCTCTCATCATAAGTTGTAAATCACTGCCCAAAACTTGCCAGCTGTCCCCCAATAAAAGCTGGTCAGTGCCTGCCAGTGCCCCATCAAAGTGCCACTCAGTAATGCCTGCCAGTAGCTCCTCATCAATGCTGCTTATCCAGTGCCACCTATCAGTGCTGTCAGTGCCGCCTATCAGTGCCCATAATTTTTTTTTCTTTAAATTGTCGGTCTTTTTTCGTTTATAACGCAAAAACTAAAAACCGCAGAGATGATCAAATACCATCAAAATAAAGCTCTTTTTGTGGGAAGAAAATTATAAAAATGTAGTTAGGGTACAATGTAGCATAACCACGCAATTGTCATTCAAAGTGCGACAGCGCTGAAAGCTAAAATTTGTCCTGGGCAGGAAGGGGAGAAGTGCCTGGTATGGAAGTGGTTAAAGGGGTTGTAAAGGTTTTTATTTTCTAAATAGGTTCCTTTAAGCCAGTGCAAGTGTTGGTTCACTTACCTTTTCCTTCGATTTTCCATCTACATTTTTTCTTTGTCTGAATTTCTCACTTCTTGTTCCTCCCCAGCAAGCTGTTCTGGCTGACTAACCCCCAGCCAGATGATGGGGGCAAGCTTATGGTCAGAGTACATCCCTCCATTCATAAACCCTTTAAATCCTCTCTCTTCCCCATTCTAATGCTTGGTTTGAACTTCATCATGTCATCTTTACTATGTCTAGATGCCTAAATGCATTGAGTTGCTGCCATGTGATTGGCTGATCAACAATTTCTGCTACCCCTCACATTGTTGTAAATATTTATTATATCTTTTCATGTGAAAGCGCTAAAGAAATGACGCTTTGCTACAATGTAAGGCTGGATTCACACTGGTCCAGTGCGAATAACCAGCTCTGTTCTCTGTGCGAAGAGAAAAGGCAGCTGTTCATCGGTGTCTCTCCATTGTAGCTGCGGATCAGCTGAGCAGGGAGAGGGGAGGTGTAGTGAGGAGGGGAAGAGAATTAATGTTCACAATAGAACGTATCTGCGAATCAGATGTGTTCCCATAGAAGATAATGGACCTGAATTTCCATCTGAGCCGGACTGCACTGCCTAGAAAACGCACACATTTTTTGGCCAATGCGGAGTGCGAATGCACTGCTGATATGTGAACCAGCCTCATTGAAAAAAAAACATAGTTTAGAATGTCATGCAAATTGGATGCAGTATAATTGGCATAGGTGTGAACCCAGCCTTAAGTAGTGAGTGTACAGCTTGTATAACAGTGTAATTTGTTGTCCCCAAAAATAACTCAACACACAGCCATTAATGTCAAAACCGCTGGTAACAAAAGTGAGTACACCCCTAAGTGAAATTGGGCCCAAAGTGTCAATATTTTGTGTGGCCACCATTATTTTCCAGCACTGTCTTAGCCCGTATGGTTTTGATTTTCACCAGAGCTTCACAGGTTGCCACTGGAGTCGTCTTCTACTCCTCCATGATAACATCACGGAGCTGGTGGATGTTAGCGACCTTGCGCTCCTCCACCTTCCATTTGAGGATGCCCCACAGATGCTCAATAGGGTTTAGGTCTGGAGACATTCTTGGCCAGTCCATCAACTTTACTTTACTTCTTTAGCAAGGCAGTGGTCATCTTGGAGGTGTGTTGGGGGTCGTTATCATGTTGGAATACTGCCCTGCGGCCCAGTCTCCGAAGGGAGGGGATCATGCTCTGCTTCAGTATGTCACAGTATATGTTGGCATTCTTGGTTCCCTCAATGAACTGTAGCTCCCCAGAGTTGGGAGCACTCATGCAGCCCCAGACCATGACACTCCCACCACCATGCTTGTCTGTAGACAAGACACACTTGTCTTTGTACTCCTCACCTGGTTGCTGTCACACACGCTTGACATCATCTGAACCAAATAAGTTTATCTTGATCTCATCGGACCACAGGACATAGTTCCAGTAATCCATGTCCTTAGTCTGCTTGTCTTCAGCAAACTATTTGCGGCTTTCTTGTGCATCATCTTTAGAAGAGGCTTCCTTCTGGGACAACAACCAATTTGATGCAGTGTGCGATATATGGTCTGAGCACTGACAGGCTGACCCCCCACCCCTTCAAACTCTGCAGCAATGCTGGCAGCGCTCATACATCTATTTCCCAAAGACAACCTTTGGATATGATGCTGAGCCCATGCACTCAACTTCTTTTGTTGACCATGGCGAGGCCTGTTCTGAGTGGAACCTGTCCCGTTAAACCACTGTATGGTCTTGGCCACCATGCTGCAGCTCAGATTCAAGGTCTTTGCAATCTTCTTATAGCCTAGGACATCTTTATGTAGAGCAACAATTATTTTTTTCAGATCCACTGAGAGTTCTTCGCCATGAGGTGCCATATTGAACTTCCAGTGACCAGTATGAGAGTAAGAGCGATATAACCAAATTTAACACACGTTCTCCCCATACACACCTGAGACCTTGTAACACCAACGAGTCACATGGGAGGGAAAATGGCTAATTGGGCCCAATTTGGACATTTTCATGTGCTCACTTTTGTTGGCAGCAGTTTAGACATTAATAGCTGTGTGTTAAGTTATTTTGAGAGGGACAGCAAATGTACATTGTTATACAAGCTGTACACTTACTACTTTACATTGTAGCAAAGTTTAATTTCTTTAGTGTTGTCACATGAAATGATATAATAAAATATTTACAAAAATGTGAGGGGTGTACTCACTTTTGTAAGATACTGTATCCATACACATTGACATGAAGGTCATGCCTAACTGTGAACGTGGCCTGATCAAATTGGGAGCGCCTGTGTGTCCTTGGTTTAACATTTATACCTTAAAGAGGAGTTCCACCCAAATTTGGAACTTCCTCTTATCCCACTCCTTACCCCCATACATGCCACATTTGGCATGTAATTTTTTTGGGGGGGGAGTGGGGGCTTCAGTAGGAGTGGGACTTCCTGTCCCACTTCCTGCTTCCGCCGAGGGGCTGGTTAGGCGATTAAGCTTAATCGCCTACACCAGCCCCTCCCTGTAGGCGATCACATGGGACACTGACAGGTCCCATGCGATCGCCTCTCCAATCAGAGGCGAGCCGCGCCGCGCGCGCATGCGCAGTGCGGCTCGCGCATGCGCAGTGGGTGCCCGGCCGTGAAGCCGAAGGCTGTCACGGCTGGGTGCCCACAGTCAGGATGGAGACGCCGGCCGGGGAGGGGGGAGAGGAGCGGAGCCCCGGTCGGCGCGTCGCTGGAACGTAGGAGCAGGTAAGTGAGTGTTTATTAAAAGCCAGCAGCTACACTTTTTGTAGCTGCTGACTTTTAATAAACACATTTTTGGGCTGGAACACCCCTTTAACCACTTCAATACCGCACGCCATTATATTACGTCCATAAAGGGGATCTCTTATCCTGGGTGGACGTCATATGACGTCCTGTACTTTGTGCAGTGTTATCTGAATAATGCCTGCATCTAGAGGCATCATTCAGATATCATTTTGTTCCGGCGGCGATCCTGCGCACAATAAGAACAATCATAGCGGCGGGGACATCCCCCCCACCTGCCGCCATCTGGTGCTTCTCCAGGCTCCCCCGTGCCATTGGGGGACAGGAGAGATGATCGCCGTCCCCCGGATGTGAAGCATAGAGATGGCTGGTGACCAGATGGTCACCTCTATGACTGTCGGAGGCCGGGCGCGATGTGATGACGTCACGCCCGGGTACCTGTAGGTAAACAGACCGCAATTGTGGCTAGTAAGAATGAGATCTGTGAACTTTTTTTCACAATCTCATGCTTTCCAGCCTGGAGGAGAGATGTGGGGTCTTATTGACCCCGCATCTCTCCTTAAAGAGGACCTGTCACACACTATTCCTATTACAAGGGATGTTTACATTCCTTGTAAAAGGAATAAAAACGATCTAAAAAAAAGTAAAAAAAGTGTAAAAAATAAATAATTACGTAAAATAAAAAATAAATAATATATATTTTTTTTAAACGCCCCGTCCCCAGTAGCGCGTGCTCAGAGGCGAACGCACACGAACGTACCGAGCACGTATGTAAACGTCATTCAAACTACACATGTGAGGTGTCGCGGCATGCTTTAGAGCATGTGCAACAATTCTCCTCTGTAACCCTAAACTGTTAACCTGTAAAAAAAAATTAAAGCGTCGCCTATGGAGATTTTTAAGTAACAAAGTTTGGCGCCATTCCATGAGTGTGCGCAATCTTAAAGCTTGACATGTTAGGTATCTATTTACTCTGCCTAACTTCATCTTTCATATTTTACAAAACAATTGGGCTAACTTTTTAAGTTTTGTTATTTTTTAATTCATGAAACAATTTTTTTCCCCAAAAAAAGGCGTTTGAAAAATTATTGCGCAAATACCGTGCAAGATAAAAAGTTGCAATGACCGCCATTTTATTCCCTAGGGTGTCTGCTAAAAAAATATATATAATATTTGGTAGTTCTGAGTAAATTTCTAGCAAAAGAATGATGATTTGTACATGTAGGAGAGAAGTGCCAGAATAGGCCCCAGTATGGAGGTGGGTTTTAAAGCTCGGTATTGAAGTGGTTAAAAACCAACTGAGACCAAATTATTTTTCCTGCCTCCTCATGTCAGCAAACTGGGTCATCTCTGTCCTCTTACCATCTAAAGGGCCACTGATAGGCCTCTAAATTTTAGCCTAGTCCCCTACACATTGTTCTTTTGTTATCCTCACTCAAAGACTTTTATGTAATCTCTGAGTTTCATTCTTTTTTTCTTTTTATAGGCTCTTCAAGGATGTTGGTGTCATGGGCTTCCTTTGCCAAGGACTTGTTAGAAGAACTCTGTAAGGGTCCTTACACACGGAGCGGTCCGTTTTTCGGTCCGCTCCGTGTGTCCGTCAGCTCAGCGGGGGGTCTCCGCTGAGCTGTCGGGCGGACGGGGCGGTCCCCGCACACTGTGCAGGGACCGCCCCGTCTCTCCTCCCCTCTCCCCTATGGGGAGTCGGATGGAAACGGACCGTCTGTCCGTTTGCATCCGATCCGTTTGCCCGGACGGAAGAAAATAGGACATTCTTCCGTCCGCAAAAACGGATGCGTATTGAGCGGACGTTAGCGGATGCATCATCCGCTAACGGATCCGCTCCCATAGGGACCCATTACAAGTCCTTACGGACTTGTAATGAGCGGACCGTTCGTCCGCTAGTGTGAAAGGGCCCTTAAGGTTTCAGCTGGAGTTGGCTACAGGTGTTTATCACCTGGTGGATGTATTGGCCAGGACCTCTTTTTCACATGTTCTACAAGTCTCTCATTCTTCTGAATCAGTTTTTTTTCCTGAGCATCAACTTGTTGTATCTACCTTTTATTTGTTTGATAGGTCCGGTAGCGATTTTGCATTCCCACCCTTTTGGTTTATTTTCTAGCTTTATTCCACAGTATGTTGACAAGAGGAGGTCAGGAAAACAGAAAATTGTTATTCAATACTTACCGTAATTTTCCTTTCCTGGCCAATGTCAACATAGACCCCCCTCCCAATGGCTTGGCAGGACGGATTCCCCTGTCAACACTATCTGTGTTGATGGGGAAATTTGCTGTCTATAGTCAGCCTACTCGTTTCAATTTTACTGAAACAGATGTGTTTTGAACAGATGTCCCAATTAAAGAGATTTCCCATCACTTCCTCCCCCAACAGGAAATAAAAGAAAATCTCTCCGGAGACAAAGGCTGCAGTAAAAACTCCACAGGGTTTTGTATACTTTCTCAACTCCATCCAAAAGTAAAAAAATGTAAAATAAAAATGTCCCAAGGTGGGCTTTAGGATAGGTTAACACCTAGAATACACATAGCTCTTGGATTGGATATTTGCCAACCCCGGAGTTCAGCTTTAAAGCTGTTCAAACCACACATGTGAAGTATCGCTGCATGTGTTTGAGCAAGAGCAACAATTCTAGCACTTTCTCTGTAAACTGGTAACCTGTAAAAAAAATTCAAGCGTCACCTATAGAGATTTTTAAGTACCAAAGTTTGGTACCGTTCCAAAAGTGTGCACAATTTTAAAGCGTGACATGTTGGGTATTAATTTACTTGGCGTGGCATCATCTTTCACATTATACAAAAAAATTGGGCTAACTTTACCGTTATTTTTTAATACATGAAACAGTTTAACCAAATAAAAAATGTTTGAAAATTTGTTGCGCAAATACTGTGTGACATAAAAAGTTGCAACAAACGCCATTTTATTTCCTTAGGGTGTCTGCTGAAAAAAAAAAAAAAAAAACCATATATAATGTTTGGGGGTTCTGAGTAATTTTCTAGCAAAAAAAATTGGATTTTTACATGTAGGAGAGGATTGTCAGAATAGGCCCGGTATAGAAATGGTTAAAAAAAAAAGATTTTTGTAGTATGATTTTCACTTGAAGTAAGGAGGCTTAAAACCTATTGGTTTCAATGAACCACCACATATGAAATAGTTTATGTACTCAATGAAAATGATCTCATGATCTTGACACATGGGGTGTCTGTTTATAATGCTGTGTTCATTTGAAAAGGAGGAGATAATGGGATTTTTAGGGTACGCAAATGCAATATATGAAATAAATTATTAAAAAAAAATATATTTTGAACACCAAAAAAAAAAGGGATAAAACTGGATGGAGAGTACAAAATAACAGTTGATAGGACAGTACTGTATTGTAACTGTCTCCCTCCATTTTGTAAAGTGTTTGCAAATTGTGATGCTGTATAAATCCTGTGTAATAATAATAATAATAATAATTGAGTGTTAATAAAAAAACAACAAACATATTTGTTCAATAGATAAGATGGTTCTGATTATATACCCGACATGTTTCGCCCATAGATTGGGCTTCTTCGAAGGGAAACTGTCCAGTGAATGGCACAAGCCTTCTAGAAAATAAAAAACAAATATAAGTGCATCGAGATACAGAAAAAGAAGAAGAAAATGTGCCACAAGTGTATCAAATAACTTCAATCTAATGCTATGCATGCGCCATACCCACCCCTGCAAGTGCAGTCCCTTACCTCTCCCTGCTAGGGCCAGCCCAGGCAGCTGCACCCCAAAAGCGGCAATTCACACCCAAACCATCAAGTCATACCAGGTGGTCACAGGGGGAACAAGATGACCAACTATATAGCAGTATCTACTTATAATAAATAAACCCAGAAGGGGGAAGTGTAAACCACACTGAGGAGCACTGAGATAGAGAGTAATAACAAGTACATAGGCAAGATCTAGTGATACCCTATTTCCCGGGACTAGTACTGTCACTAATTTCAGAAGAGATAGTAATATCCAGAAAACTGAGTCTGTGTTCATTTGCCAGGATAGTGAGATTTGTCCCTGATCCCTTGCACTGCTTCAAATGCTCTCTGTGATTGGTCCAACTCAGCAGATTATATTGAACCAAGGGAAGTTTGAACCTTAGAAGAAGAAAAGATAAAACAGACCTTTCATTTTTTCCTTGGCTGCTAATCTATTGGCTTGGAAAAAGCAGCACATTTCTCAGTAGCTATCAGATGGAATACTGGAAGTCTGCCAATGTGACATTTATAGATTACCCAAACATATGGGATAGAAGAAGAAGGTCTATTGGCGTCATTACCATCCCAACTTTAGTAATAGGGCGATATGCCTAAAGGCCAAGCATTGTCTTTTCATTCATTTCTTGGCTGTATGAATAAAAGAGATCAACTCGATGTTAATTTTAAATTGTAAGCTGTAATGAGCAAGGCCTCTGATATCTCTCCTGTATTTATTGTATTGTAACTGTACTGTCTCACTCCATTTTGTAAAGTGTTTTGCAAATTGTGATGCTGTATAAATCCTGTGTAATAATAATAATAATAATAATAATAATAATTGAGTGTTAATAAAAAAATAACAAACATATTTGTTCAATAGATAAGATGATTCTGTTTCCTACATTGATCAACGTGTTTCTATTCCCAAAAATACAAAATAAAATATTTTGCAGCTTACCAGTTTTTAGATATGGCTTCATTAGGTTTTTTTTTTCCCTTTATTTTCACTTGGTGCATGCTGGCAGAAACACATATCCTGTCCTAAAGGAGACAATGCACATTCAATGTACTTTATTTATGAAGAATAGTGATGAGCGGAATACGCCATATTCGATTTCGCGATATTTCACGAATATATAGAAGAATATTAGCGAAATATTTGTTAATATCGAATATTCGTGATATTTTATCAAAAAAAATTTTTTGCAAAATTTCGCTAATGCGAATGCGAAATTGATTGCGAAATTCTCGTCAACACGCGAAAACGGAGATCATTTCCTGGATTACTAAACTAATATGCACTAAACACTAACTATACTTACACAAACTTATATGACTAAACTAAAGCTATTTTTTTTTTTTATATATACACAAAACACAGAAGGGCAGAGAAAGTATTTAGCGAATATTCGTAATACGAATATTCGCATTGCGAATATTCGGCAACATAAAAGGATCGCCTCAGCTACTCGGCCCAGGGTCTCTAATCAGACCAGCAATGCTTTTAGACATCGATGGAGATCACTAGGATGTGATCTGTTTTAAAAATAAATTTGAAAAAATACGAACCGCGATATTCGATTTATTCGCGAATACTCGAATATGCAATATTCGTAACGAATATTCGCAATGCGAATATTCGTGAGCAACACTAATGAAGAAACACTATTAAGGCAGGCTATAGACAGAGCAATTTTGTTTTCTGCAACCAGGCCCCACCATCGTCAGTGTGGATATGGGAATTTTTCCTGCGGAGCCATTGTGTTACCGCCGGCGGGGTTGCGGGAGAAGCCATGACAGCCGGGAGAACACAGTGATTATTGCTAGCGACTCTGATAGCCGCTAGCAATAATCACTTGTAAAATCTGAAAGGCTGGTTGTACCCAGCTTGGGTACATTCAGGCTGCCCATACAGGATTCAAATATTGGCCATCTATGGCCAGCTTAAAACTCTAGTACAGTGGTCTCCAAACTGCAGCCTTTGGGCCAAATGCGGCCCTTTGCTTGCTTTTATCTGGCCCTTGGGGCACTTTTCTCCCACTGACATCACTTATGGGGCACAATTCATTCCACTGACAACAGTGATGGGGCACTATTCGTCCCACTGGCACCAGTGACAGGACGCTTTTCCTCTCACTGACACCAATGATAGGGCACTATGCCTCCCACTGACATCAATGATGGGACACAATTTTTTTCACTGACACCAATGATGGGGCAGTATTTCTTCCACTGACATCAATGATGGGATACTATTCCTTTCACTGACACCAATGATGGGACACTGGTAGGGCAAAAATTGGACAGCCGCACTCCAACGAACTCCCAAAGAAGTAGTCTTTATTAAATAAAAATCAGCAAAAGTGCATACAGACACAGCCACAGACAATAACCGACGCGTTTCACACTATACCTATTAGTGCTCAACCATGATTAAGCACTAATAGGTATAGTGTGAAACGCGTCGGTTATTGTCTGTGGCTGTGTCTGTATGCACTTTTGCTGATTTTTATTTAATAAAGACTATTTCTTTGGGAGTTCGTTGGAGTGCGGCTGTAAAATTTTTGCCCTACCATTTTCTTTCATCATTATATGCATTGCCGGCACCCTGGTGTTCTGAAGATTTTCTCAGTTTAAAAAGTTTGCAGCACCCACCTGGAGCGGTGACACCTTTCTTTCCAATGATGGGACACTATTACTTTCACTGACACCAATGATGGGACACTATTATTTTCACTGACACCAATGATGGGACACTATTTATTTCATTGACACCAATGATGGGCCACTATTCCTTTCACTGACACCAATGATGGGGGCACTATTTTTACCTCTGAAACAAATGATGGATTATTGTTACCAACACCAGGGCATTTTCTACACCTACTTTCCCCAGTCTGGCCCCTTTAAAGTCTAAAGGATAATAAATTGGCCCCTTTTTTAGAATGTTTGGAAACCCCTGCCCTAGAACAAAAAGTATGTTAGGACTACAGAACACCTCCTCCTGTCAGTTTGACCATACAATAGGGTGAACACAGACATAACTTGGGCTGGGCTGATAACACATCAGCCAAGAAAGCAGATCCTATGCCAACAGTTGTTAACAAGGGACATACATTGGGCCAGATTCAGGTAGGAGAGAGATTCTTTATTTTGGAGTAACGTTTCTCATTTACGTTACTCCTATGAAACTTTAGGAGCAAGTACTGTTATTCACATAGCACTTGCTCCTAAAGTTGCGGCGGCGTAGCGAAAATGATCTGGCGGAATTCAAATTGGGCGGGTAGGGGGCGTGTATTATTTAAACTAGGCGCGATTCCGCGGCGAACGTACTGCGCATGCGTTGACTGTCAGTGCGCATGCTCCAAATTCTGTCAGTGAACGTCAATGACGTCAATCCCCAATCACGGACGTTTTACCCAAACAACGCAAATTTTTTTAAATTTGACGCGATGACGACGGCCATACTTAACATAGGATACTCCACCTAGGGGGCATGTTTTTCTTTACGCCGCGTATCGCTTACGGGAACGTCGGAAAGTCACTGCATTGGGCCCGCGTACGATCGTGAATTGCCGATTCTCGCTGATTAACATATTCTCTGCGTTAATCAGCGGGAACGCCCCGAGCGCCATTTTTAAAATTGCAGTTCCGATACGACGGCGAAATACAATTACGCCGCTCGTATAGGAACTTAAACCCGGCGTTTCTTGTTTCCTGCTTACTGAAAACAGAAACGCCAGCTCAAAGTGAGAGTTAGGCTGGCGAATCACTGATACTCCAGCCTAACTCTACCTGAATCTGGCCCATTGACTGCAAATTGAGAGTTTGTTCACTCTAAGGCGGCGTACACACGACCGAGGTTCTCGCTGGAAACCAGCGAGAACCTCGCTGGAAGCTGCATTCCAGCGAGGACCTCGGCCCTGTGTACACGGAGCGCTCGCCCTGCCCGTCGGGAATCCCGTCGAGCGAAAAGAGAGCACGCTCTCTTTTTGCTCGATGGCCCGCCTGGATGAATGGCTGGTTGCCATTCCCGACGGGCGGGTCGCCGATTTCGACGGCCGGCAGAGAACCTCGACAGGCGGAACGATGTGTTCTGCCCGTCGAGGTTCTCTGCCGTGTGTACACGGCCTAATGGGTAATCTAAAAATCTTTACATTCAGAACTTTGACAACAATATGGAAGAGCAAATAGGTTAATATGAAATTCACACTGAAATGAATTTTGGAAAGTGTTGCAATAATATCTCATAATATGTGATCACTGCAAATAATCTCTTATTTCCCTTAAAGGAGTTGTAAAAAAAATTTTGCCTAAAATTAATGGCCGGATTCACAAACGTTTCACGCCGGCGTATCTAGAGATACGCCGTTGTAAGTACAAATGTGCGCCGTCGATTTGTTACGCCGATTCGCGAAGCTAGATACATCGTAAAACAAGGCTTCAGCCGCCCGATGTAACTTGCCTACGCCGCCGTATCGTGGGCGCATAGTTACGCTGGACGCATTCGGCGGTCCCATTTAAAATATGCAAATTAGTAAGATACACCGATTCACAAACGTAGATGCGCACGGCCGCTTTATATACGCGATTTGCGCAAGGCTTACGTCCGGTGTAAAGTTACCCCTCATATAGGAGGCGCAGGTAATGCAAATGGTATGGGCCAGGGAACGACGCGGTCAAATTTTATGTCGCATACGCCATTTACGTAGTACTACCTGAATAGGGCTGTGCGTAGGTTACGTTCACGTCGTAGGCAGTGTTCGACGTATCTTAGGCAGCTATTTCAAAGTAACTGTGACCACGACGCATGCGCAGTTCATTTTTTGAAGCTGTGGCCATCATTTGCATGGGGTCACGCTTCATTATAATATATCACGCCCACTTCCAGCCCACTTCCACCTACTTTAACTTACGATCGGCTTACGCCGACAACTATAAGCTACGCCGGCGCAACGTTGAGCGCATTTTCTTTGTGAATAGATACGCTACACCCGCACAAAGATGTGCCAATCTACCTGAATCCGGGCCAATGTCTGCAAGGTAGACAGGCAGAATAGTGTAATGATTCTGTTAAAAAAAACAAGTAAATACCTATTAAATTCCTTCATCTATATCACCTCCGGCATTCTAGTTTCTGTTCTCTCATTCACTTCCTGGTTTGCGGCGCTCGTTCATGTAAGAACTACATTTCCCAGTATGCATTGTGGAACGCCCAGTAATTCACACCTCCTTGAAGTCTCTAACACGTAGAGAGCGTCCTGCCACACAGATTTAGTTCCCAGGAGGGGGCGAGCACGTTACTAACCACCGCAGTAAAGTCTCCCTTCACGGTGGTCAGTAAAATCAGACAAGTAGGAAGTGAACAGAACAGAGAAGAAATAGAGCAACTTCTGAGCAAAAACGAACAATGAGGAAGTGAAAAGAGGAATGTCTGCAGGTAAAGGATGCTTATTATGAAAAAAAAAAAAATCCTTTACAACCCCTTTAAAGTGAAGGCAAGCTGAAAATTACATATGTGGAAACAGTTTTACCTGCCAAAGTATTCTTTGCAGCCAATTTTGTGGTTCGGGCACTTCTGCCAGAAACTAAAGCCAAAGTCTAAACCTCTAACGCAGCTGGATAGCTTGTTCAAGGATACAGTATACACCTCAGGCTGCTGATTGGACAGTGAAGAAGCAGCAGCACACTGATATGTTTGCACTCTGCTTACTGCGTTCTCTCCTCCATCAGCACATGTGCACTGCTGCAGAGCCTATTTGGCGTAATGTGTATTGCATGGAAAAATAAAAGAAAACATATTCAGTGCCTTTCTGCAAGCCATAAATAATGCCCCATGTTTAAATTATTTAAAAAAACAGGGCAAGTGCATATAAATTGCAGCTGATCTGCCAGAAATCCAGCATGCTGCTAACTTTTTGTTTAGGTAGACAACAACTTCTAAAATCACATCCAACACTGTCAGCCCCAACGGCTGGACTACAGAACTCCAACTGCACATGCCTCTCTGTCCCTCTCTATGTACTATGTCTATGAAAAAAATTACTACTGCCTTGACTGCCAAGATACTGTCGTGTAGAGAAAGGGCTCTTGGAAAATGTAGTTCCGGGTGTATGTCAGTAGTACTGGGTTCCCACTGGAGCTGTCCCAGACCTTTAGGTCATAAATAGTATAAAAATTGTATAAAAAATCTGTTTCTCACTACAGCAAAAGGGTAAAAGAAAAAATATTAATTCAGGGATATGCTCTAGGGGGAGGCAAGTTAGGGGATAAATCTGGGTAATACCTGGAAAACACTTTAGTGGAGGTTGGTGTGTATTAAAAGTCATCAGATGCAGTATTTATAGCTGCTGACTTTTAGTTTTTAGTGGTGGTGGTGGGGGCTGGACTTCCTCTTTAACCACTCTAAAGCCGTGTACACACTACCATTTTTAATGTTCTAGAAAAAAACAATGTTTTTTTTTTTTTTACGTGATTCTTGTCAAGCCTGCCTTGCATACACACGATCGTGAAAAAAATGCTCGTGCAAAGCGCGGTGACGTACAACACGTACGACGGCACTATAAAAAAGGAAAATTTATATGAAATACTTACCGTAATTTTCCTTTCCTGATGGACTCCATGGCAGCCTACGTATGGGTTAATCCCGCCTCTCATACCTCATAGGACCCCTCTCCCATAAAGCTTTGCTTCTCACCATAGACTGTGTTCCGTAATATAGCCTACTCCAGCAAAGGGAGGGAACTCCTGCTGCCATGGAGTCCATCAGGAAAGGAAAATTACGGTAAGTATTTCATATAAATTTTCCTTTTTCCTAAAAGACTCCATGGCAGCCTACGTATGGGAAATAACTAGCCATACACACCCGGGTGGGCAAATGTTGGTTAAAGAAAACAAATTTAATTGACATTGTCAACAGAAAGAACATGTAAACCAAAATTAACCGACGAGAAGGAAGCCGGTTCTACGCAATAGTGCGTCATAAATGTATTTAACGACGACCAAGAGGCCGCTCTGCAGATCACTTCTGGGGACACGTGCCGGGCCGCCGCCCACGACGTGGCTACGCCCCGAGTAGAATGTGCGGTTACCGCTTCTGGAGGGGCCAAACCTTTCGCCTTGTAAGCCCCCTGGATGGCTTGGACAATCCATGCTGCGATGGTTCTAGAGGAAGCACGCATTCCCTTGTTTTTTCCATGGAAGGAAACAAATAGATGATCGGATTTGCGAAAAGAAGCTGTGGCTTCCAGATACTGCTTCAACACTTTTCCGACGTCCAAAGGATGAGCATCCGAGTCCTCTGAACTCTAAAAGGTTGGAAGGACTATCTCCTGGTTCTCATGAAAGACCGATGACACTTTCGGTTTTGAACCTAGCAAAGGAATCAAAACGACACGATCTGGGAAGAACGTAAGGAAAGGTTCTTTACATCCTAATGACCCTATTTCGGACACCCTCTTCGCTGATGTTATAGCAACAAGAAAGACCACTTTGAGGGAAAGATCCTTAACTGATAATTGATTTGAGTTTCGAAGGTCTGAGAAAAAGTCCAGGACTAATGGTAGGTCCCATTTGGAAAATCTTGGCTTTCTTAAAGGCCTCAGCCTTATGGCTCCTCTAAAAAATTGTCTGACCAGAGAGTGAGTAGCCCAGGATACGCCTGTGAATGCGGAGATAGCTGAAACTTGGACTCTTAATGAGCTGACGGATAAAGGAAGATCAAGACCTGTTTGGAGAAAGCCTAGAATATCCTTGATACTGGGGTTAGCAGGAGAACCACCCATGGAAGAGGTGTAGTCTGAGAACTTTGACCAGATTCTTTGGTAGATTTTATTGGTGCTTGGCCTTCTGGCGTTTAACAAAGTAGCGATGGCTCTGCTTGGACATCCTAATGTTTCCAACCTTTTCCTTTCAAGAACCATGCCATCAAGTGCAAGTGGGCTGGACATGGATGAGGGATCGACCCTTGCAACAGGAGATCCGGTCTGGATGGAAGCTGAACTGGATCCCGGAAGCTCAATTGGGACAGTAACGGGAACCACGGCCTGTTGGGCCAAAATGGAATTATTGCCACTGTGGAGACCATGGTACCTATTATGTTGAGGCATTGCGAGGCTTTGAGAAAAGGTGTTTCTATAGCACAACGAATCCTGTCCCGGACTACAGGGATTTTCACTAGGGGCAGCGAGATGGTACTCAGAGCTGTGTCGAATTGGGCACCGAGAAAGATTAGAGATTGTGTCGGTTCTAGATGACTCTTCTCTTTGTTTAGTAGCCAACCAAACTCGGTCAGAATGGATATGACCAGATCTTTGTGGGATAACAGCTGCTCCTTGCTTTGTGAAAGTAGTAGCAGGTCGTCTAAGTAGTGATGCAGACGAATGCCTCTGATTCTGATCAGAGCCACGACTGCCAGTAGGAGTTTCGAGAATACTCTTGGCGATGTTGTGAGCCTGAAAGGGAGACAAGTAAACTGGAGGTGAATATTGCCTACAGCAAACCGGAGATACTTTTGGAATTCCACTGCTATGGGGACGTGAAAGTAGGCATCTTTCAGGTCTATGGACACCAGCCAGTCGCCTGGCTGAACTGCTTGACGGATCGTGAGGAGCGACTCCATCTTAAATTTCTCTTTCTTGATAAAGGTGTTTAGATGTGTCAGATCTATCACTGGTCTCCAGGAACCTGACTTTTTTAGGACCAGAAAAAGTGGTGAATACATCCCTTGGAATCTCTCAGCTGTTGGGACGTGTATAGCAGCACCTTGAGCCACAAGTGAGCTTGTGTATGACAAGAGGACTTGTCTTTTCTCTTCTGAGCAAGGCATGGTTGTGGGAATGAACTGCAGAATAGGCAGGGCGATAAATGTCCAAGAATGACCTATAGATACGGTCTTGACGGACCAAAAATCCTTTATCGAGGCTGCCCAGATGTGCTGGAATTAAAGGAGGCGATCCCCGACTTTTTCCGCCTGGGCCGACCCTGTATCAAAAGGACTTAGGGGCCTCACGCCCACCAGAAGAAGAGCTTTTTGCGGACCTTTGACTGGAGGGCTGTTTTTTTCGCCAGTTCTTCCTGAAATCACGCCCATGTCTGTACCGGCGGGCCTCCCTTGCCCGATCTTGATCCTGCCTAGGAAAAAAATTTCTCTGTCCATATGGACGTCGATCCTGGGGAAGGAAGCTTGACTTACCCCCAGTGGCCCGGGAAATGGCACTGTCCAACTTATTCCCAAAAAGGGAGGACCATAAAAAGGGTATTTTGCACCAGGCCTGTTTAGAGGCAGGGTCAGCCACCCAAGGCCGTAGCCACAAGGCACGTTTGGCTGTAACAGAGGAGAGCATGACCCGAGACACTAGGCGAATAAGATCAAGGGAAGCCTCCCCCAAAAAAACCGAGGCCATTTTCAGTTCTTGAACTGGAATACTTCTGGCTAAGTCTTCAGGGATGCAGGACAACACAGAGTCCATCTCACCTGTCCAGGCCTCCATTGCTTTAGACAGGGCTGCAAGAGCCAAGGCTGGTTTACAAGCCATGCCTGCTGTGACATAGATACGTTTTAGATCAGTGTCTATTTTTCTCTCCAGACCATCCTTGAAGGAAACAGTGTCTTCCAGAGGGAGGGTGACATGTTTAACCAGTCTCATCAAGGCTGCATCAACAAGAGGGGCTGACTCTAAATGTCTCACCTCCTCACTCTTGAATGGGTACATTTTTGCAATTTTGGAGATTAAAGAATTTTTCTTATCTGAGCCAGACCATTCCTCTGTAATAACTTCTCCAAGTTCACCCAGAAGGGGAAAGTTTGGGCGGTCTTTCTTTAGCTGCCTGAAGTACTTCCTTTGCTTGGAAGGTGCTTCTACTGGATCTTCCCACTTTAAGGCGTCCTTAACAGCTTTAACCAAGGTTGGGACCAGGGAAAAGTCAAAGCCCGCTGTATAATTAATACTTTCCTCATCACTATCTGAGGACACGCTTGGGGTGCGGTTAAGCTGGGAGGGCCCCGGCACCTCAGGATTATCCTGTACAAGGAGTGGGGGAGGCTTAACAGGAGGGACCGATGCTTGGATGGGCTCAGAGCCGTTCAAAGATTCTTGGACTACTCTTCTGACCAGGGCTTCCACCTGCTGGTCTTCACCTCCTCTTTCCCTTACAGCACGGGAATAACATGGCTCACAGAGGGATTTTCCTTCTGGGACCTGAGCTCTGCATCCCCAACATGATTTCCTTCCAGAGTGACTGGAGTGGCGGTGAGAATGGTGACTAGATGTGGATCTAGATCCCTCTCTATGATGTTTAGACGATGACCTAGAGCTTCTAGAGTTTGAATGACGATGCTGAGACTGTCTCTCATCATTATCTTCACGTGCTAATGACTGACGAACAGACCTGGAGGGGCTGGAAAAAAAAGAAAATGGAATACTATTTTTTAAAATGACCAAAACCTCATTGAAAAACAGGTAGAGGGAAATAAATTCCATCCTACCTGCAGCGTAAGGTTTGGCCACAGGGGGGCGGTGACATATCCATGGCAGGAAGCACACAGTACTGCAATAACCAATAGGACACAATCAGTAATCTGGCATATAGATAATACAGTGGAAGAAAGGCAGTGACATACACAGCCTCTTACCTTAGAGCAGCAAGACAACCCTGGACGTAGTGCTCAGGAATGTGCCACTCTCTAGCTGTCTGTGACAGCTATTTAAACTTGCCGCCTAATGATGACGTCACCGCGCACAGCCGAGCGCTAAACGCGCCTGCGCAGTGCTCGGCGTCCCCGCTGAAGACCTCACGCGCATGCGCGATCGCGGCCGCCCGAACTGGAATGCGCAGTCGCAACCAAGCCTCGTTCGCAAACGAGACCTGCGCATGCGCACACCATCGGGAAGCGGCGAGGCTGGAACGCAAATGCGTTCCAGCGGCCATTCCTAACAGGACAGACAACAAACACAAACTGGCTGCCATGAAAACAGTAAGTAGAAAATGATACATTACCAACGATGAACAACCCACGGTCTTGCCTGGAAATAGGAGCACCGCTGCTCACTCTGCACGGTCTGGGGTAATGAGGATGGGGCCACCTGTTAATAATCAGGGCATATGGCCAAAACTCTGCTCACCTGCCAGTGGCAGGGTAGTGAGCATTTTAAAAACCACCATAGACAATAAAAATGTCCATCCAGCTAATAGCTGAGATTTGTTGGACTTCCAGAGCCATAGTCTATAAGTGTGCACCACCAGGACTTTGGACCGAGGGACATCTTTATTTTAAGGTAAAAAGTTTTACCAGGTCCTAGGAGGAGGACAAAAAAGGAACACAGTCTAGGGTGAGAAGCAAAGCTTTATGGGAGAGGGGTCCTATGAGGTATGAGAGGCGAAAGGAAAAGGGAGGTTCCAGTCAGATGGCGCCACCCTTTGGGCTGCTTTTGCTGATTTTGTGTTAGTAAAAGTTTGGCGAGAGACGATTCGCGCTTTTCAGTCTTTGTGCTTTTCAGTCTGTTACAGCGTGACGAATGTGCTATCTCCATTACAAACGCTAGTTTTACCAGAACGAGTGCTCCCGTCTCATAACTTGCTTCTGAGCATGCACGTTTTTTCACGTCGTTAAAGCCTACACACGACCACTTTTCACAACGTGAAAACGACAACGTGAAAAACTATGTGAAAATTTACAGCATTTTAAAAAATTGCATTTTTCACGTCATGAAAAACGGTCGTGTGTACGTGGCATAAGGGCTCATTCACACAAACAACAGGGGGTTTGATCTGAGGTTTTACTGCCCCCCTGACTGCCCACCTCGACAGCCACTCAGGGTTTAATGCCGCGTACACACGATCACTTTTTGTGATGAAAAAAAACGACGTTTTCAAAAACGTCATTTAAAATGATCGTGTGTGGACAAAACGTTGTTTTATGTCTTCAAAAAAACGACCAAAAAAAATTTCGAACATGCTTGAATTTTTTGTGTCGTTTTTCAAAATGTCATTATTTGTGTCATAAAAAGTAATCGTGTGTGGGCAAAACGACGTTGAAAACAAAGTTTTTAAACCCGCGCATGCTCAGAAGCAACTTATCAGACGGAGCTTCAATGGAACAGTGCCGTCGAACGTGGTGTACGCCACCACACTTTGCTAGAGTATTTTGGAAAAACGATGGTGTGTATGCAACGTCGTTTTGGAAAATAAAGTTTGAAAAACTTTGTTTTGTTTCGTCACATAAAACATAGTTTTTTTTTCATCACAAAAAGTGATCGTGTGTACGCGGCATAAGACATACCACAGAAAAAGTTAAATGGCATGCTGCGTTCGGCCGGTGATACTCCCACAGAATGTGACCCATTCCAGTGAAAGTGGCCACCCTGAAACCACATGCAATCCACACAGTTGCAGTGCTGTGGTGCGGCATTTTGAGGGTTGAAGTGTCTCTTGGATCTACCTAGAGTTCAGCTTAAAACTGAATTCAAATGTAAATATCCCCATAGTTTACCTCTCCTTGTCACTAAGATTTAGTGGAGACATTTTTTAGGAAAACAAATAACCCAAATAGTGTAGCGTTAATATAAACCAACATATAAAACTGTAATACAATATACAATTAAGTTAATACAACTCAAATGAATTAAAATTTAAATGTTACACACATAGGGCCAGATTCTCTGTTTTTTCAGCTGGGTATCTATGCCACTGATTCTTCGAATCAGTTACGCATAGATTTTGCTTAGATCCGACTTGCGTAAGTCACTTACACCGTCGGATCTAAGATGCAATGTTACGCTGGCCGGTAGGTGGCGTTCCCGTCGATTTCTGCGTCTAATCCGCAAATGAGCCTGATACGCCGATTCCCGATCGTATTTGCGCCCTGTCGTCGTAGCTTACGTAGTTTGCGTAAGCGTAAGGTTACCCCTGCTATATGAGGGGTAACATTGCGTAGGTCCGGCGTACGCCATGTTAAGTATGGACGTCGGGACAGCGTCATGTTTTTCCGTCATTTACGTAACTCATTGCGAATAGGGCTGTGCGTTAATTACATTCAAGTCAAAACCAATGTATTTGTGGCGTACTATGGAGCATTAGTACTGGGCTACATTTACGGCCGGCGCGTGCACAGTTCGTTCGGCGTGGGGGCGCGCTAAATTTAAATACAAGCCGCCCCCCTTTGAATTACGCGGGGATACGCCGGGCCATTTACACTACACCGCCGCAAATTACGGAGCAAGTGCTTGGAGAATACGGCACTTGCTCCTGTAAGTTGGGCGGGTGTAAATAGTATACGCTACGCAGCCAGGTATAAGAATCTGGCCCATAATATATAACAGTAACTTGTGCACCTTAATGGGATTTTATGATTGTGTGCATTTACATATTGGGTTATTTGTCTGTTAAAGGTATGTAGATATTGGGCCAGATTCAGGTAGATGCGCACATATTTTATCCGGCGTAGCGCAGCGCATATACGTTACGCTGACGCGAACTAGTGAGTCAAGTACAGTATTCACCAAGCGCGTGTTCGTTACTTTGCGGCGGAGTAACGAAAAAGCGCTGGCGCAACCCGACGCAAGTGGAAGTGGGTGTGATCATATGTAAATGATGGGCGGAGCCCAGCGCAGTGACTTACGTTCATCGCATCATCCGCGGAGCATACGCAGTGAGGGAGGGCTCCACTCGCTCCCCTCTGCGCATGCTCACAACTTCCTTCAGCACCACTTCATGGGAAACGGCAGCGCAATGTGTTCCGTTGCGCGTATAAAAGCGGACGCAGATGCGCCTTTCCGGCGCAAATATATATCAGGTTCCCCCCACCCCAGGGAAGTAACTTTTGCTGTGTGATGGCTGCTCCCGTTCCCCGCAAAGAGAGGAGAAACGCCCAGGAGCTGTCAGTAGTGATCGCCGCTATGGAGACCTACAATGACTTCCTCCATGGCAGGAAAAGTCGGAAGACCAGCCGGGATAGGAAGCAGGGCATCCTGGAGAGTATTGCTGGCAGGGTCAATGTTTTGGGCTACTCCACCCGGACTGCTGCCGATATCGGGAAAAAAATTAATGATTTGAGGCGCAAAGTCCGGGGCAAGGTGGCCACCATCAGGAGGCATGAGAGGGGCACGGGTGGTGGATCCCCATGTGCGGTCAGCCTGACCACGGAGGAGGAGGTGGTCGCCCGCTGCCTGGAGAGGGAGCAGTTGGAGGGGGTACCTGGATATGATTCCGTGGAGGAAGGCTCCAGGACAGGTAAGTGTTTTTTATCCCCTATTTGGTGTGTTGCATGTGGGGGGGAGGGTACATGTGCCAAGTGTGTGGGACCACCCAACATGTGTCTGCTTTGTGTCATCCACAGATGACGGAGCTGGGCCATCATCTGTCGGCGGCCAGTCCACCCCATCCCCCCACGGCATCCTGAGCCTGACCCCCTGGGTGGTGAAGACACTGAGATGGAGGGGAGTGCCCACACCTCACCTGCTGAGGTGGTTGAAGAGGAGCCTGTTGTTCCCGGGCAGGACTTTGTTTTATTTTTGGAGGAGTCCTCCCCTTCAGCAGGGCCCTCTCAAATCCCCTGCCCCATCCTAGGAAGCCCCTCAAGGGCGAATCCATCCCCCCGGGGACTACCATCTCCTGACCCCAGGAAGGCGACCCGGAAAACCAGGGGGGTGTCTGATTTGGTCCATGACCAGATGGCCCGGGACCAGGCCAGGCAGACCCAGCAGATGGGGGAGATTGCTGGGCATCTGGACCGGGTAGCTGATAGCCTGGGCTCCGTGGCCCAGATGTCCAACGCAGTGCAGGATGTCAGCTGCAACTGCGCTGCAGTGGTGACCAGCCTGGGGGAGGTGCAGGCTGATCTTCGGCACCTCACTGCAGCCATCCAGGCCAACACAGCTGCCATCCGGGACCAGGGGAGGCAGAGGCAGCGGGCCCAACATTATGAAGTGACCCGGCAGCTCAGGATGCAGGCCCACACAAATTCATACCTCGGCCGGATAGCCATGGCCTTGGAGGGCATGCAGGCCACACCTGCCAGGAGTGGCCCACCCGGGGATCAGCCACCTTCAGATGCCCCCCACCCCCACCCACTCCCTCCAGGCAGCTGAGGAGCCAGAGAGGGCCCACCAGACGGAGCCCCCGTCAGCCCAGATGAGGGCTTTTTTTTTGTTTTGGCTCAGGTTATGAGTTTTTTTTTCTTTTAAAGTTGCTCAGGTTATGAGCTTTTTATTTTGATTTAATGTTGCTCAGGTTATGAGCTTTTTATTTTGATTTAATGTTGCTCAGGTTATGAGCTTTTTATTTTGAGTTTAACTGCACATGTTCAGGAGTGCAGGGGACAGTGTGAATGGTGTGTGAATGTGAGGGGGTGGCACTCCTGCCAGTAAGGGGTGTCACCCTCGGCCGTTGGGGAGAAGTTATCCCCATGGCTGTGTGAATGACGTGTGAATGGTGTATGAATGGACAGCGAAATCATTGGGGCCTTGACGCCGGCATTGCTGCTCCCAAGTCCTGCATGTTGGACTTGGGCTAATCCAATGTGATGTGCATGTGGTGTGTGTGATCTAGGGACCTCAGTGGTGTGCATGCGTGCATTGTCCGTGTGATCAATGTTTTGGTTTAGTGTCCAAAGATGCCTACGGCGAGGACCCTCCTGACTGCTCTTCCATCAGCTGAATGGGTCTCCTCTGGCAGGGGGGGACTGTCTGGTTGGGGGGTCAGGTCATCACGTATGTCAATCTGCAGGCCCTTTCTCATGGCAAAGTTGTGCAGAATGCAACATGCACCGATGATCTGACACACGAAGGTAGGGGAATACAATAGGGCCCCCCCAGACTTATCCAGGCAGCGGAAACGGGACTTCAGGAGCCCAAATGTTTGCTCCACCACTGCACGAGTTTTGATATGTGCCGCATTGTATCTTCTCTCTCCTCTGGTTTGGGGGTTCCGGAAAGGAGTCATTAGATGGGGTCCCAGTGCATATGCAGAGTCACCTGTAAGGGAAAAGACAGGAGGATGTTAGTCATGCATGTGTCCCTTGTGATGTCAGCATCATGTTCTGTTCGAATTAAATTGGGATGGGGCTCTGATTGTATATAAAGCTGTCATGGCTGGATCCGGGGTGTTTGGCACGGACGTGCCATATGAGGCATTGGGCATCGGCTATCACCTGTACGTTGATGGAATGCCAATGCTTCCGATTGCGGTATATGTGCTCTGTGGCACTGGGGGGCTGTAGGGCCACATGTGTGCAATCAATGGCCCCCACGGTGCGTGGGAATCTGGCAATGCTGTAGAAATCTGTCACTGCCTTCAGCCGCAGCTCCTCAGTGGTTGGTCTGATGAAGTGGTGGGACATGCGTCTGAGGATTGCAGGGACAACCTGGTGCACACATCTGCTCATGGAGGACTGTGACATCCCAGCCACCACTCCACTTGTACGCTGTAATGATCCACTTGCAAGGAAATGAAGTGTTGCCAGTACCTTCACCAGTGGCTGCACTGCTTGTGAGCGGTGTGTTGGGCTGGTGATGTCATCCTGCAGGGTTGTGGTTAGTTCAAGGATTGCATCAGGGCTGAATCTGAAGAGGCGATACACCTCCTCATCCCCCATGCCAAAGAGGCTCATGCGCGTGCGGTATATCCTCTCACGTGCCCGCCTCCTCCATACCGGGGGACCCATTAGTAGTGCTAGGACCACAGCTGCCCCTGGCATGTTGGCACACAGAGGTGTTGTCCTTGCAAGTGTGGTTGTTCAGCTTGCTATTTTCGTCGGTAACGCTGCTGCTGTAGCTGCTCTCCTGCTGACCTGTGGCCTTCAGGAGTAAAGATAAAGCAGCTATTTATAGGAATAACTTTGCGACAGACGGACGACCTACGCGCGGCGCATGTAGCCAGCGTCTGGTGCTAATCCGTTCGCGAATCGGGAAATCTCCCTCATTTGCATATTTGAATGGGAAATCAATAGGCGCGACAGATGCGACAAGCGAAAATATGCGCTTACGATACTCTGGCGAGGGAAAGTTAAGCCGATCGGAGAAAGCCCGTTTTCTGTCGCATCTAGTTTGGTGGGTACGGCCGCATAGATACTACGGCGCATCTTGACAGTTACGCGTCGCATATCGATATACTCCAGCGCAAGTCTTTCTGAATCTGGTCCATTGCCTTTTTGTGCTAGTTGTTAACTGATTTTTTTTTTTTTCTTTTTTTTTAAAGTGTATTTTTGTGCGTGAACTCGAGAGAGAGGAGCCGGACTGCAGGAGTTGGGAGTAGGCAGACCTGTTAACTGATTTTTACATATTTCTTTAAAGGTGGTATGAAGGTGTTGCTTGGTAATTTGTAATTCAAATTTTTTAGGTGTTTTGCTATACAAACTAGAGCAAGAATTGTCAGAAGCATTTCATTCTATTACATTTTTTAAATTAAATCTGTTTAGGAAACCAATTTCTGTTTTAGTAAATCAGCTGTACAAATAGTTTCTTCTAATTTATTATTTAAGCGGAGATCCACCCAAAAGTGGAACTTCTGCTCTTTTGTCTCCTCCCCCACTCCTGTGCCACATTTGTAAATTTTCGGGAAGGAGAGATACCTTTGACAGGTATCCTGTTCCCACTTCCGGAAGCCACAGCCGCAGCTGTTGACGTCACTGCTCGGCCTCGTCACTCCCTCCTCCTTCCCCTGCAGCCGGGCCAGTAGGAGAGAGGAGCAGAGCCTCGCAGTACAGCCGTAAGGCTATACTGCTGGGTTCCCTTACCCACGGCAGCACCATAGAGATGATGAAAACAGCTGCGGTGCCGACATCGCTGGACTCCAGGACAGGTAAGTGTCCTTTTATTAAAAGCCAGCAGCTGCAGTATGTGTAGCTGCTGGCTTTTAATTTTGCAGCAGTGTGCGGAACTCCGCTTTAAGCAGAATCACCATTTCAGTGCTTTTTTGACTTTTTGCATATCTTTATTTACTGTGCTTATCTTTGTGGTTCAGTCAGGCTAACATCTGTATGTGCTATAGCCATGAATCCCATGATTGCATATCCCTTCTTTCCCGCTGGTTCCAGAATAGACAATTGATCCCTTGAAGCTGGTTCCTTTCTACTGGTCATGTCACTCCTCCCTTGTACATGATGATGAGGACCTTCCCTCATTCCAAGGCTGGAGCAAGAGCCGTCAGATCATAGTGCCTTTAAGACACGACTTTATTAGTGGCATACTCATCCATTACAGCAGGGGTGCCCAACCTTTTGAAGCACAAGGGCCATTAAAGCGACTTGGTCACTGGTCATGGGCCACAATGAGTGGAGCCGGCGGATGACAGGTCTGTGGGGTTTTTTTTTGCGGATTGCAGGTAGGACACAATTAGGTTTACATCTGCCATTCCTTAGAGGTGAATGGAGACTCCAATTGGGTCAGACTGACCTTGTGAAAGGGGTCCACGGCTGCTTTCACACTGATGCACTGCGGTTTACCCAGGGCCGTCTTAATAGCATCTTGGGCCCCTGGGCAAAGTAATGCTCTGGGGCCCCTACAATGATGACAGTACAGGTAAACGCACATCAAGTAGGTAGGAGGCAGACTGCCTTCCCTGTGTATCTATCACTCTCAGTGCTATCATGGGGTCCCCAATTTCGGGGTGACGTGGGCTCAAGGACCAGATTCTTGGGGCAAAGTGCAGGGGCCCCCCATGCATCTGGGGCCCCTGGACAGTGCCCAGGTGTGCCCTCTCATTAAGACAGCCCTGTGTCCGCTTGCCCACTTCTGCACAGTAATGTTAGTGAGGAGTGTGAGGTGGAGCAAGATGGCGGCGATGAAACGTCACTTCCTGACGAGACAGCCGCCGGGTGTACCAAGATGCCCGCCGCTCCGGAGCTAGGCCAAAGCCGGGAACTTTCCTATGGTCGCACCCAAAATCGTGGGTCACCCAGCCTGGAGATCGTGCGGGGGGGGGGGAGATGAACGGTTGTACTTACTTTTGTGACATGCTGTATGTGATCTCCCGCATAAATGATTTTTGGATTTTGAAATTTTTATGTAAATCTAGACAGTTGGGGGGGGGGGGTGGTGTAATATTTCCGCTGGGTGGAGTATGCGATCCCCTTACTTTCAATATCGCCTCAATCGATAGGGAGATTTTTGCTGCGATTGTCGCCTGACAAATCGCAGGACTGCTTTTGGGAAACGGGCATCCTGTCATTTTGTGTGATTTGTCAGGTGTCAATATTGTCCCATGATTGGGGGGCCATTGAAAGTAACAGGATCACAAGTGTGCTGACCTTTTGCGGCAATTCGGGAAATTGTGGTAATTCCCCCCGCGATCCGGAACACCTAGGTGTGATCGCAGCCAAAGCTAAGCGTCTTCTATCAGTTGCTGGGTTCTCCTTCTATAGATTCTGGGGGAACGTTTTCTTCCTCAAACATTCCACACATTCTCTTCATTCTTTATTCCACCGCTAATATATACTCCGCATTGACCTTGTATATCGCTTTTCTCTCTGAGGACTCCAAGTATTGGAGATGGCGTTGGCCGGGAATCGAACCCGGGTCAGCTGCTTGGAAGGCAGCTATGCTTACCACTACACCACCAACGCAAAAGTAGCATGTCTTTGTAGTGTGGGAGGAAACCGGAGTACCTGAAGGAAACCCACAAAAGCACAGGGAGAACATGCAAACTCCATGCAGATAGTGTCCTGGTCAGAATCTGAAACAAGGACCCCAGTGTTGCAAGGCTTACCACTAAGCCTCTGTGCTGCCCATATGCGGCCTCTGTTCTCTAAGGCCCGCCCCCGCTGAGTGGGGTAAATCACTTATGTTTACTCAAACTTCTCCTAAACTACAATCTATAACACTCCTGTAATAAAACACCCTAAATAACAAAGAGGGGTTCAGTGTTCCCCAAATTAGCAACACAATGGAGCTAAATATTCCATTCACCCTTAGGCCTCATTCACAAGAGGGGTATGAATCCGTACCCCATTGGAGAGCCATGTTTACCGGAATGGGGATGCACAGGTGTTCCCAGCATCCCATGTAGGCAGTCCCATTGCTGTCAACTTGGGTGCAGTGACTGTACCCAATGTGACATCGGTGTGGGTGTCGTTGCACGGCCCCGAACGCACCCAGGGTGCATCCGCACAGCTGCACCCACATGGATGTCCTTTTTGGGGTTAACGCAGCCCCCACACTGGGTACAGATTCATACACCCCGTGTGAGTGAGGCCTCGGACTTCTCCATGAAGGATCTCACTGGCGGGAAGAGTTCTCATTTCTCCAGCAAAGAAAGCCTAATGAAAGCTGGAAAGACTTCTCCGACCTCTGAAGACAAAAATAGTTCCAACCTCCACTTATAGCTAGACCAACACACACCTCAAAAACATACCGGCCTCCAACCTCCCCTTAGCCGGTCCAACACACGCCTTAAAAATATACCGGCCTTCAACCTCCTCTTATAGCCAGTCCAACATACGCCTCAAAAACATACCGGCCTCCAACCTCCCCTTAGCCGGTCCAACACACACCTCAAAAATATACCAGCCTTCAACCTCCTCTTATAGCCGGTCCAACACACGCCTCAAAAACATACCGGCCTTCCACCTCCTCTTATAGCCGGTCCAACACACACCTTAAAAACATACTGGCCTCCAACCTCCCTTTAACCGGTCCAACACACGCCTCAAAAATATACCGGCCTTCAACCTCCTCTTATAGCCGGTCCAACACATGCCTTAAAAACATACCGGCCTTCAAACTTCACAAAATAATTAATTTCTTTATGCCGATCGACAATACATAGATCAAACATATCACCTGTATAAAAGTGCTTGAGATGTTGGTGGTAAACAGCCCGCTAGGCCCGGGGAGAACCAAACCGAGTCCAAAAGCCGCCTCATATCCAAAAGTTGCCAAGAGTGTAAAAGTAGACATTATGCTTTAAGGTTAATCAAAAATATCACATTCTAAAGGGAAAGGTAGAACAAGGGGGAAGGAAAATGGAAGGGGCAAAGAGGGAGGAAAGTAGGGGGGATGGAAGGTTGCGGGTAGGGAAGGTGTGGGGGTCCCCCCAAACCCTCACCCCTTCTTCTTCCCCCAACCTTCCCTTCTCCCCCCTTTCCTCCCTCTCTCCCTCTTCCATACTCCCCCTTTGTTCTACCTTTCCCTTTAGAGTGTTATATTTTTGATTAACCTTAAAGCTTAATGTCTACATTTACACTCTTGGCAACTTTTGGAGGGCTTGGTTCGGTTCCCCTCGGGCCTAGCAGGCTGTTTACCACCAACATCTCAGACACTTTTTTTTTACAGGTGATTATGTTTGGGCGATGTATTGTGGAACCTTAAAGCTTCTGCAGAAGCTACAGAAAGGTAAATAGAGGGCTGATGGAAAGACCCTCCGGTTACTGGAGTGGCAGCCGCCACCAGTGTAGGGACCTGTGTTGGTACAGCCGTACCTGTCCCCTGGGAGGGTCCCTCAAACTTTTTGTTGAGTCTTCTTCTAGGAACAGCCAATTGTCTTGTTTGTCCAGGTCCGTTGATAGTTAGTGATTCAGAAGCTGCTTATGAGAATCTTTTAGGAGATTGATGATGTAGTGGATTCCTGTCATGATGGCTTGAAATGAAGATCCTCTCTCTCATATTCACTAGCAAATCGTCCTCTTCTCATCGCCTAGTTTAAATTTTCTTCCAACATTTTGGCCATCTTCCTTCCCAAGAAAGCTGCACCCCTCTCATTTAAGTGCAATCCGTCACTACTATAATGATGGTAATGGCCTGAAAAGTCAGTCCAGTTTGCCATGAAGCCAAACCCCTCCTCCCTGCACCAGTTCCTCAGCCACTTGTTAAGTACCATAAGCTCTTGCTGTCTCTGTGGTGTGACTCGAGGTGCAGGCAGTATTTCAGAAAATATTGCCTTGGCGGTCCTTTTCTTCAATATGGCCCCCAAGTCCCTGAAATCATTTTGTAGGGTGCTCCATCTTTCTCTAACTTTGTCATTGGTATCGATATATACCATGACAACTGGGTCCTTTCCAGCGCCATCCAATAATCTGTTCATGCAATCTGCAATGTTCCGAACCCGAGCGCCCGGTAAACAACATACTGTTTGGCGATAATGGTCTTTGTGACGGATTGCCCTCTGTATTCTTCCAATAACTGAATCCCCTACCACTAGTATGTGCCTATCCTTTCTGGTAACCTTGCTGTCACATGCTGGTGAAGCCTCCGTGTGGCCGTCACATGCTGGGGAAGCCTCCATGTCGCCGTCACATGCTGGTGAAGCCTCCGTGTGGCCGTCACATGCTGGTAAAGCCTCCGTGGTAACGCTACAATCTGCTGAAGTCTTGGTGGGAAAGTTACGTTCTGCCCAAGTCTCAACAAAATCGTTGGATGCTGAAGGAGTCTTCATGTGAATGACACGTGGTTGATTTAAAGAAATTCCCAACTTTTGCCTGTGTGTTATTAAAAAAAAAACGATTTCAACTGGTTTAAAGCAGAAGGAAAGCCATAGATTTAACAGTTTAAAAAACAGTTCTATTCCCGGCATGCTGGGAATGCCAACTGTCACATTTATTGTGCTCTCAAATCAAACTGTCATAATGGATCACATGTGCGGCGTTATGGCAGTTGAAGATTAAACAGAGGCCAAGATGGATACATTGTAATACAAGTAGAAAGGTTGTTTTTTTTGTCTATAGAGCACAGGCACTAGGGTGCAGCTTTTTATATGACAGAGGGTGGGGGGGTGAACAGATCAGGGATAGTGAGAGATGACAGGCAGGGAGTGTGAGGGTAGGGAGACACCGGGAAAGCTGCAAATAGTAACGTATGATGGAGACATGTATAGGGAGGGGGATGAGACACAGGGAGAGCTGCAGATAGTAGCGTATAATGGAGACATGTACATGGAGGGTGAGGGGGAGGAGACACAGGGAGAGCTGCAGATAGAAGCGTATGATGGAGACATGTACAGGGAGGGGACACAGGGAGAGCTGCAGATAGAAGCGTATAATGGAGACTTGTACAGGGAGGGGAGGAGAGGGAGGAGACACAGAGAGAGCTGCAGATAGCAGCGTATGATGGAGACACGTACTGAATCTGGTGTCAGGACTCCGCAGCCCTGACACATGGGAGTCAGTGCAGAGAGGGGAAGGGTAGAAACTGGTAGAATCAGCCAGATATTTCATACACAGCACAAACACTATAACAGGCTTTAAAGGAACAGGACCTTTATTTACTTTTTGGGGATAACAAACGTTTTAATGGTGCCAAAACACGCAAAAAAATATTTTGTTATACAAATATGTTTATTGGAGTCCAAAGTAACACATATATAGCAATGGAAATGGATATTGATCAGATGTCAACCCCCCTCCCCCCTCCCCCTGCCCCCATAGAGGCTGGGTGTTTAATAATAAGAAACAGAAGCACTGCAGATTACTCCCCCGCACATGAAAATTAAGAATCGGTTCCCTTTCTGACTCCATTCATTTTAGTGGGTCGGCATAACTGCCAGGCAACCAGAATTTTTATAGGAAGGTCACCATTAGTGATCCCTGTGTCCCTGTCATGTCTGGTTTATTTATTGTTCCTAGCATTGGAATTTTGAACTTTTCTCTGTCTAATTTGATGTATAATAAATATATATATATATATATATAATGTAGGTGAAAGTGCTAAACCCGAATATTCTTTTTTTATTGCAGATGTACGCAGTATTTACTGCAGAGACAGCTCACAAGGCAGGACTGCCCTAGTGAGCGAGACAGAATATGAACGCTACATGGAGGCTTCACCAGCAAATGACGTTCACGCAGAGGCTTCACCAGCATGTGACGTTCACGCAGAGGCTTCACCAGCATGTGACATTCACGAGGAGGCTTCACCAGCATGTGACATTCATGAGGAGGCTTCACCAGCATGTGACGTTCACAAGGAGGCTTCACCAGCATGTGACGTTCATGAGGAGGCTTCACTAGCATGTGACGTTCACGAGGAGGCTTCACCAGCATGTGACGTTCACGAGGAGGTTTCACCAGCATGCGACGTTCACGAGGAGGCTTCACCAGCATGCGACGTTCACGAGGAGGCTTCCCCAGCATGCGACGTTCACGAGGAGACTTCACCAGCATGCGACGTTCACACGGAGACTTCACTAGCATGCGAGGTTCAAACGGAGACTTCACCAGCATGCGAGGTTCAAACGGAGACTTCTCCAGCATGTGAGGTTCAAATGAAGACTTCACCAGCATGTGAGGTTCAAACGGAGACTTCACCAGCATGTGAGGTTCAAACGGAGACTTCACCAGCATGTGAGGTTCAAACAGAGACTTTACCAGCATGTGAGGTTCAAACGGAGACTTTACCAGCATGTGAGGTTCAAACGGAGACTTCACCAGCATGTGAGGTTCAAACGGAGACTTCACCAGCATGTGAGGTTCAAACGGAGACTTCACCAGCATGGGACACCACCTGAATGTGACATACATGTTGAGAGCACAACAAAACAACAGGACAGCCATGGGAATATCTCCTCCCATGAAGACGAGGGCAAGCTTACAGAAAAGGATAGGCAGATCCTGGTGGTAGGGGATTCTGTCATTAGAGGGACAGAAAGGGCAATCTGTCAGAATGACGGTGATCAACGAACATTATATTGTTTCCCGGTCGCACGAGTTCGGGACATAGCAGATCGGATGGACAGATTGTTGGATGCCGCTGAGGAGGACCCAGCTGTCATGGTACATATTGGAACCAATGACAACATTAGAAGAAAATGGAGCTCCCTACAAAATGATTTCAGGGACTTAGGAGCTATACTGAAGAAAAGAACCTCCAAGGCAGTATTTTCAGAAATACTGCCTGTACCTCGAGCCACACCAAGGAGGCAGCAGGAGTTTAGGGAGCTTAGCAGGTGGCTGAAGAACTGGTGCAGGAAGGAGGGGTTTGGCTTCATGGAGACCTGGACTGACTTTTCAATTGGTTACTTGCTCTACAGCAGGGATGGACTGCACTTAAATGAACAGGGTGCCACTCTGTTGGCAAAGAAAATAGCCCAAAAGTTGGGAATTTCTTTAAATCAACCACGTGTCATTCACATGAAGACTCCTTCAGCATGCAACGATTTTGTTGAGACTTGGGCAGAACGTAACTTTCCCACCAAGACTCCAGCAGATTGTAGCGTTACCACAGAGGATTCACCAGCATGTGGCGGCTACACGGAGGCTTCACCATCATGTGACGGCGACACGGAGGCTTCCCCAGCATGTGACGGCCACACGGAGGCTTCACCAGCATGTGACGGCAAGGTTACCAGAAAGGATGGGCACATACTAGTGGTAGGGGATTCAGTTATTGGAAGAATACAGAGGGCAATCCGTCACAAAGACCATTATCGATAAACAGTATGTTGTTTACCGGGCGCTCGGGTTCGGAACATTGCAGATTGCATGGACAGATTATTGGATGGCGCTGGAAAGGACCCAGTTGTCATGGTATATATCGGTACCAATGACAAAGTTAGAGAAAGATGGAACGCCCTACAAAATGATTTCAGGGACTTGGGGGCCATATTGAAGAAAAGGACCGCCAAGGCAATATTTTCTGAAATACTGCCTGCACCTCGAGTCACACCACAGAGACAGCAAGAGCTTATGGTACTTAACAAGTGGCTGAGGAACTGGTGCAGGAAGGAGGGGTTTGGCTTCATGGCAAACTGGACTGACTTTTCAGGCCATTACCATCATTATAGTAGTGACGGATTGCACTTAAATGAGAGGGGTGCAGCTTTCTTGGGAAGGAAGATGGCCAAAATGTTGGAAGAAAATTTAAACTAGGCAATGAGAAGAGGATGATTTGCTAGTGAATATGAGAGAGAGGATCTTCATTTCAAGCCATCATGACAGGAATCCACTAAGTCATCAATCTCCTAAAAGATTCTCATAAGCAGCTTCTGAATCACTAACTATCAACGTACCTGGACAAACAAGACAATTGGCTGTTCCTAGAAGAAGACTCAACAAAAAGTTTGAGGGACCCTCCCAGGGGCCAGGTATGGCTGTACCAACACAGGTCCCTACACTGGTGGCGGCTGCCACTCCAGTAACCGGAGGGTCTTTCCATCAGCCCTCTATTTACCTTTCTGTAGCTTCTGCAGAAGCTTTAAGGTTCCACAATACATCGCCCAAACATAATCACCTGTAAATCTGAGATGTTGGTGGTAAACAGCCTGCTAGGCCCGAGGGGAACTGAACCAAGCCCTCCAAAAGTTGCCAAAAGTGTAAATGTAGACATTAACCACTTAAGACCCGGACCAATACGCTGGCAAATGACCCAAGGGGTTTTTGCGATTCGGCACTGCGTCGCTTTAACAGACAATTGCGCGGTCGTGCGACGTGGCTCACAAACAAAATTTGCGTCCTTTTTTTCCCACAAATAGAGCTTTCTTTTGGTGGTATTTGATCGCCTCTGCGATTTTTATTTTTTGCGCTATATACAAAAATAGAGCGACATTTTTGAAAAAAAATCAATATTTTTTACTTTTTGTTATAATAAAAAACCAATAAACTAAATTTTAGTCAAACATTTAGGCCAAAATTTATTTAGCCACATGTCTTTAGTAAAAAAAAAATCGCATTAAAAAAAAATTAGCTACCTAGCGGGAACAGCGACACTAATACAGCGATCAGAAAAATGATCGCTTAGTGACGCTGGCAATAGGGAGTGAAAGGGTTAACTAGGGCAGTGATCAAGGGGTTAAAACTTTATTGGGGGGGGGTGGGGGGGCTACCCTGACACTAATACTGACTGACTGTCACACTGTCTGTCACACTGACACTAAATACAGTAATCATACATGTATGATTACTGCATTCAGTGACACTGTGACAGGGGGGAGGGGGGGGGGCGATCGCGGGGGTTAAATGTGTTTGTGTGTGTGTAAGTGTGCTGTTTGGTGCAGACTTACTTGGTGTGTGGTGATCTCTCCTCAGCGGCGCTTGAAACAAACGCCGAGGGAGAGATCACGTCGCTTCCTCCTTCCTGTGTTTACACAGGAGGAGGAAGTGACAGGGTGGGCGGGCGCGCGCATTGGCTGGGAGCGATCCGAAGTGGCGGATGAAAACGGATAGCCGCCCCCACTTGTCGGATCGCTCCTGCAGCCGCGCGGACCACCGCATGTACGGGGGGGGGGGGTCCGATCGGACCCCCGATCCCCCCCAAGGCACCAACGTATATATACCATTGCCATTCTGCCGACGTAAATGTACATGCGGCGGTCCTTAAGTGGTTAAGCTTTAAGGTTAATCAAAAATATAACACTCTAAAGGGAAAGGTAGAACAAAGGGGGAGTATGGAAGAGGGAGAGAGGGAAGAAAGGGGGGAGAAGGGAAGGTTGGGGGAAGAAGAAGGGGTGAGGGTTTGGGGGGACCCCCACACCTTCCCTACCCGCAACCTTCCATCCCCCCTACTTTCCTCCCTCTTTGCCCCTTCCATTTTCCTTCCCCCTTGTTCTACCTTTCCCTTTAGAATGTGATATTTTTGATTAACCTTAAAGCATAATGTCTACTTTTACACTCTTGGCAACTTTTGGATATGAGGCGGCTTTTGGACTCGGTTTGGTTCCCCCCGGGCCTAGCGGGCTGTTTACCACCAACATCTCAAGCACTTTTATACAGGTGATATGTTTGATCTATGTATTGTCGATCGGCATAAAGGAATTAATTATTTTGTGAAGTTTGAAGGCCGGTATGTTTTTAAGGCATGTGTTGGACCGGCTATAAGAGGAGGTTGAAGGCCGGTATATTTTTGAGGCATGTGTTGGACCGGCTAAAGGGAGGTTGGAGGCCAGTATGTTTTTAAGGTGTGTGTTGGACCGGCTATAAGAGGAGGTTGAAGGCCGTTATGTTTTTGAGGCGTGTGTTGGACCAGCTATAAGAGGAGGTTGAAGGCTGGTATATTTTTGAGGTGTGTGTTGGACCGGCTAAGGGGAGGTTGGAGGCCGGTATGTTTTTGAGGCGTATGTTGGACTGGCTATAAGAGGAGGTTGAAGGCCGGTATATTTTTAAGGCGTGTGTTGGACCGGCTAAGGGGAGGTTGGAGGCCGGTATGTTTTTGAGGCGTGTGTTGGTCTAGCTATAAGTGGAGGTTGGAACTATTTTTGTCTTCAGAGGTCGGAGAAGTCTTTCCAGCTTTCTTTAGGCTTTCTTTGCTGGAGAAATGAGAACTCTTCCCGCCAGTGAGGTCCTTCATGGAGAAGTCCGAGATAGTACAAATCATCATTCTTTTGCTATAAAATTACTCAGAACCTCCAAACATTATATATGTTTTTTTTTAGCATACACCCTAGGGAATAAAACGACAGTCATTGCAACATTTTATCTAGCACGGTATTTGCGCAATAATTTTTCAAACGCCTTTTTTTGGGAAAAAAATGGTTTCATGAATTAAAAAAACAGTAAAGTTAGCCCAATTTTTTTTGTAAAATATGAATGATGATGTTACACCGAGTAAATAGATACCTAACATGTCACGCTTTAAAATTGCGCACACTTATGGAATGGCGCCAAACTTCAGTACTTAAAAAAGCACTTACAAGTGCCAGAATAGGCCCGGTATTGAGGTGGGTATAAAAGCCCGGTATTGAAGGGGTTAAAATAACTGTGAATGCTACATTGGGTGTAACAAGATGTCCGCTCAGGGCTGTCTTAATAGGATCTTGGGCCCCTGGGCAAAGTAATGCTCTGGGGCCCCTACAATGGTGACAGTGCAGGTAAACGGACATCAAGTAGGTAGGAGGCAGACTGCCTTCCCTGTGTATCTATCACTCTTAGTGCTATCATGGGGCCCCCAATTTCGGGGTGGTGTGGGCTCAAGGACCAGATGCTTGGGGCAAAGTGCAGGGGCCCCCCATGCATCTGGGGCCCCTGGTCAGTGCCCAGGTGTGCCCTCTCATTAAGACAGCCCTGGGTTTACCTGCACCGTGGGTGCAACGCAGTGTACCGTTTGGCTTTCCTGCACTTTGCAATAGACTTCTATTATATTCTGCAGGTTTGATGGACTTTCAGAAAGCTCACAAAACTCGCAGGTAATAACAGAAATCTATGGCTCAGTGCAGGTAACCCGCAGGTGCACTGCTCTGCATCTGCAGATCAGTTTGAAAGCAGCCCAGTAACCTTTGCAGAACAGATATGCCCATATATACACTGTGGATTTAGTAATAAACTGACCTTTAATAACAGTATTCTATTCCATCAGAGAGCAGGAGGTCGTGGGCCACATCAGAGGGCTCTGCGGGCCACATGTGGTCCCGGGCCACTGGTTGGGCACCCCTGCTTTAAGGCTTCTTTTTCTTTGCTTTATTTTTCAGTAGTAGTTGAAGAGCTGGAAGGGTAATAGGTTCAGGTATATAACTTTTGCTCGGAAACACTCCTGTCTCCAGCAACGTAGCTTTCATCGCCACTCTAGCCAGATTGGGTATTGTGCACCTATATAGGCCTCTCTCACTAACCTAGCAGCCAGGATGTCACACGGAAACTTTAGTAAAGTCTCTGCCACAGACCTTCACAAAGATGGAGGTATATTTGGTCCAGAAACCTCTCAGTACAGGATTAAGCACCTGGATTTCTCTTGAATAAATTCTTGTGAACTCAGAACTGACAGGCGACCATCATTTGTCCTCTCAGTAATCGTGCGTCCTTCGATGAAGTTCAAGGCCTCTCCTGAGATACCAGCCTCTTGCTCGGTGCTCTCCAAGACAGGTTCTTCATCGAGTGGCTTCCTCCCTCAGGACGAACATCACAGGACCACTCTGCAAACGTAGACCCAGTCTGACTACCAGGCTTACTTAGTAGATCACAACCCTGGACCAACGTGGTCCTGGAGCCAGGAACACTTGAGCACGCACCCCCGGCCAGGAGGGCCACACACAGGGGGGTAGTGGGACAACAGGCCAGGATCGGCAACGACGATCCCGAACTATTAACGTCTGTCCCTTAAAGCGGATCTCCACCCTAAAGTGAAGATCCGCTGATCGGAACCCTCCCCCCTCCGGTGTCACATTTGACACCTTTCAGGGGGGAGGGGGGTGCAGATACCTGTCTAAAGACAGGTATCCGCACCCACTTCCGGCCCGCAGTCTCGGGCAAAAGACGGGCTTTTCCCGTTGTGTGCTGGGAACTCTCGGCTCCCAGCACACAGCGGGAGCCAATCGCCGGGCGCAGCGCGACTCGCGCATGCGCCGTAGGGAACCGGGCAGTGAAGCCGGAGCGCTTCACTTCCTGGTTCCCTCGCCGTGGATGGAGGGGGGAGCAGCAGGGTGATGAGCGATCGCTCATCCTCTGCTGCGGACGCCGCTGGACTCCAGGACAGGTAAGTGTCCTAATATTAAAAGTCAGCAGCTGCAGTATTTGTTGCTGCTGGCTTTTAATATTTATTTAAGGTGAACCATCCGCTTTAAGTACTCCCCCCCAGCATGTACAGCGGGACGATCAACTCCCTCTGATTGGCTGCTGAAGGGGAACACCCAAAACACCTTGACCTAACTGCTGCAACCCCTGGCCTGGAGTAATAACGACACCCCAGACAACAATAGTGGTCGCTCACAGTACAGCCATGGCTGGAACAGAGGCCCAAATTTAGTGAAAAACATACAGTCTGAGTCAACTAACTCTCAGACTACCCCCTAAATTTAAAGCAGCGCCAGCCTGGCCAATAAGTAGCAGGCCACTACACACACACATCAGAGCACCCCTGGAGCAGGAGTGAATTAGATTGATTGCTGCCACAGGAGCAAGAAAAATAAATGTATCATTTTGCCATATGCCCCCTGGATGAAACCAGGGATATAGGGACATGCTGATATTCTGAAAATGCTAGCTACCTGGCTGTCTCTAACTTCAGTCTTTAAGCTGGCCATGCACAGCTCTGATTTTAGCTGATTCCTGTGAATGTGCGACAGCAGCTATGGTGTAGAACAGGGGTCTCAAACTCGAATTACCTGAGGGCCGCAAGACAAGTTTTAATATCCCATGGGGGGCCGCATGCAAACTTTCAAACTTCAAAAACAGTACTGGTGTATGCGAACGTATTATTAACCCCCAGCTCTGTGTCAGCGGACGCATTATTAACCCCCAGCACTGGTGTCAGCGGACACATTATTAACCCCCAGCACTGGTGTCAGCGGACACATTATTAACCCCCAGCACTGGTGTCAGCGGACACATTATTAAACCCTAGTATTGGTGTCAGCAAACGCATTATTAACCCTGACCACTGCACTGCACGCGGACCACTGCACACGGACCACAGCACACGGACCACTGCACACGGACCACTACACTGCACACGGACCACTGCACTGCACACGGACCACTGCACTGCACACTGCCGACAGACCACTACACTGCCGACAGACCACTACACTACACACTGACCACTCACCATCATGGCACAGCACATCAAGGCTCACAGCCTAGCAAATCAGGGCACAGCACATCAGGGCACAGCACATCAGGGTACAGGGCACAGCACATCAGGGTACAGCACATCAAGGCACAGAGCCCAGCAAATAAGGGCACATTGCACAGCACATCAGGGCACAGGGCACAGCACATCAGGGTACAGGGCACAGTGCACATGAGGGCACAGCGCACATGAGGGCACAGCGCACATGAGGGCACAGCGTACATCAGGGCACAGCGCACATCAGGGCACAGCGCACATCAGGGTACAGGGCACAGCACATCAGGGTACAGGGCACAGCACATCAGAGCACAACAGGGTACAGGGCACAGCACATAGGGGTACAGCACAACAGGCCACATCAGGGTACAGAGCACGGCACATCAGGACAGGACATATCAGCACAAGGCACATGGGACATCAGGGTACAGGACATGGCACATCAGGGTACAGGGCACATGAAACAGCACATCAGGGTACAAAGCCCAGCAAATCAGTGTACATGGCACACATCAGGGCACATGGGGCATATCAGGGCACATGAGAGCACATCAGGCACAGCACATCAGTACAGGGCACATGGCACATCAGGGTACAGGGCACAGGGTACCCTGATGTACAGAGCCCAGCACATCAGTGTACATGAGGCACATCAGGGTACATGGGGTACATCAGAGCACATCAGGGTACCTGGGGCACATGGCATATCAGGGTACATGGGGTACATCAGGGCACAATCAGAGCACATCAGGCATACCTCCCAACAAAGTTGTTGAGCTGAGGGGGGTCCGCAGATCATAGTTGTTGAGCGGGGGAGGTTCCGCGGATCGAAGTTGTTGAGCGGGGGAGGTTCCGCGGATCGAAGTTGTTGAGCGGGGGGGTTCGCAGATCAAAGTTGTTGAGCGGGGGGGGGGTCCACGGCTCGGAGTTGTTGAGGGGGGGTCCGCAGATCATACCGCGAATCACAGGGATTTACCGCGAGTCGCAGGGATTTACCGCGAATCGCGGGGATTTAACGCGAATCGCTGGGATTTAGCGCGAATCGCGGTAATCGCGGGGGGGGGGGGGGCGCCCTGCCTGCGGGCCATTACTGGTCCGCGGGCCGTAAATGGCCCGCGGGCTGGTACTTTGAGACCCCTGGTGTAGAAGAACCCCATTGTCACAGGGGGGAATTCAGAGGTGAGGGGAGTTGCTGCATAGGAACATGTTACACATTACACCCTAAATACAGGTGTATCATGTAACATGTTGCTAAAGCTATACCTATCTTGAAAACCAGGGCTCTCCAAACGTTCTAAACAGAAGGCCAGTTTATTGTCCTTTAGGATGGGGGGGGGCAGTGCCGTATCTAGGGTATGGCAGCCATGGCAAGTGCCATGGGTGCCATATGAAGGGGGCGCTGATGAGTGGCTGGGCACCAAGGCACTTACCAGGGTCTCAGGGTCTCTTCTTCCCTCCTCCCGAGCATAGGCAGGATCTCCTTTTCAGCACCTTTGCTAATGGATAAAGGCAGTGCTATCGCTGCTGCTTTCAGCCACAGCCCTTTCCCAGGCTCTCCCATTTCATTTGGTCGGTTTGGCAGCACACAAAAAAGAAGGAGGAACATCAGTTTCTCTCTCTCCTCTGTGAAAACTGAGGCCTTAAGAGATGAAGATTTCATCACTTCCAGTATTGGTTCTGCATTTACCTTGCCTTGGAGGGCAGAGGAGGGATCAGGGGTCTAATAAACCTCAGATTTCTCCATAAAGAGGTTATGTCACTACCCAAGTTATCACAAGGGATGATAAATATTATACTAGTTTTTGTTTTTTTGTTAAGGTTATCTCTGAGATGGGTTTCAAATGTTTCGACAGGGGCGCAGTTTCAGTGCTTGCCATAGGCGCCATTTTCACTAGATACACCTCTGGGGGGGGGGGGGGCAGCCTGTGGCCAATCGGAGCAGAAAATGCCTCTTTAGTGCAAATAATATTGTCCCATCAATGGTGTCAGTGGGAGGAATAGTGCCCAACAATTAGTGTCAGGTCAACACTAAGGGCCAAATAAAGCAAGCAAAGGGCCACCGTTTGCTTAAATATACAGCAAACTAAAGTCAGCATAAAGTCAGAACTGTTTATCTGCAAAGCTGTTGAGAGTCAGTGACTAAAGACACTGGTTCAGTATGACATCCAAACAACAAGCTTTTCAGAAGGTGAAGTTAGTAATGACATATTTAAAATTTGCGTAGTGCGCACGTCTCCATTGTCAAGGCAAGTTATCTAGCTGCACCTCTCAGAGAGAAACAATATTCTGGCTGTGCATTCAAATATTCATATTATAAAAGAACAATTTTAATGTGTTATTTAAAGATATGATTCTATTTTAAAATATCCAATTTTCTTATCTCCCCTTTGAAATATTCATTTTTTTCTGTTGAATTTGTGCATATTATTTCCATTTAATTATTCTTGCATCTTATGTATTAGGAGCCATCTGGACCTTGCTATATTTAAAAAAGTACATTTGATTTAAAGCAGTATAAAACCTGAAAGCTGAAATGTATTATAATGCAGCTTCCCAATTCCAATGTAATAGCTGCATTTGTTTTCTTTCCTCTATTATCATATGGTGTTCAAGCCAATAAGTCTGTGTTTTTTCAACAGAACAAGCTCTCTTGCAGATGTATCAGTTTACAGGGATGGCACTAAACAATTAACACTGGCAGGGGATGCTTACAATGATCAGCATTTAATTATGTTAAACCATCATCCTAAAAGGAAAAAAACTGTTTGCTGTAACTACTTATCTGAGCTGGAGTTTGGCTTCAATTTGTTAATTTTATTAAATCTGCTAGTACATCCAACACCCCCCCCCCCACCCAGACTGACAATGCTGCAGTCCAATGGTGCCCCCTGTGCTTCTTCCTCCAGAGCGGGGGCACGCTAATACAGGAGGTGTGTTACTGACCCCCAGATAACCAGAAAAAAAGGAAACCAATGCAGCCACAATGATTGGTAATCTGCAATATACAAAATATTTGGTTTTGGGTTTAATATTCTTGCCAGACATAAATATATTTATTTGCATCAATAAAGGCTGTTGGTTTTTGTTCCATAAGTACTGTGGCCTAAAGCCTAGTACACACGATCAAAAAATTATAAAAAATCATACGCAAAAAAATACCGCTTTCAAAGAGATCGTACAATAATCTGATCGTTAGTATGCAGCTTTCGAGAGCTTATCACGACAGTTTATACAAGTGGCCAAGTGGGAGGAGGATGGCATCTATGGGAGACCCAGACCAGAGTTAATTCTCTGTAAAAGGTACATAGACGACATCCTCCTCATATCAGATGGTTACCAGGATTTATTGGCCTAGTTTATGATTATGCTGAATGCCAATGATAGGGGTATCAGGTTGCTACACGAGTACGCTTTTTGGACTTAAGAAGCAGGGTTTTGGATGGAGCTATTGTTACATCTACTCACTTCAAGGAAACTGTTAGGAACAGATTTATCAATACCAATATTTGTCACCATTCTGCTTGGCTAAGATCAGTTCCATTAAGTCAGTTCCTAAGGGTTAGGAGGAATTGCACTAATCATGATGATTTTTTGCAGGAAGCCTCTTCTCTGAAGCATAAATTAATTGAAAAACATTATGACCCAGTTGAAATTAATCAGGTCCTTATACGTGCTAATGGGAAAAATAGAGATGAGTTACCGTTACCTAGGAAAGCTGGCCTGACAGATTCCTTTAAGTTTGCCTTCATTACTGTATATTCTGCCGAGCATTATGCAATGAAGAGGATTTTGCGAAGACATTGGGAGGTGTTACGGAATGATAGGATCTTGGGACCCCATCTGCCTAAGTTACCTGTGGTTTTCTATAGAGGAATTCCCCTTCTAAGACTACAGGTAGCACCCAATGTAACAGAGCCTCCCAAAAGGATTATATTTTTTCCAAATTTGGTGGTTTCTTTTCTTGTAGAAATTGTCCAATTTGTAAGTTTCATGCCCTGAGGTGTAGGAGGGTTCACTCTATGAGTCTAATTTTACCCACGAACATTTCCCCAGTAAGCATTCTATAACTTGCACATCTAAGAACATGATTCATCTTATTTGGTGTCCATGTGGCCTGGAGTATATTGGCCAAACTGTCCGTAAACTTCAGACCAGGCTAAATGAACATGTGGCAAATATAAAAAGGGGCTTCCCTAAACATAGTCTATCCAAACACTATGGCACACATCATAACTGAAATTCAGAGGAAACTGTGTTTCTGATCATAGATAGATTCACCAGTAATTGGAGAGGTGTCTGCAATGTGATTAGGGATGCGTCTAAATTGGAAACCCAGTGGATAAGGCAACGACTTATTCCTTGTACACAAGACTGTTTTTCATGTCATGGAAAAAAAAATGCAATTTTTAATCGGTCATTAAAAACGGTCGTGTGTAGGCTCCAAAGCATTTTATTCGCTGAGAAAAATGGGCATTAAAAATTTAGACCTTGCGCTATTTTTCTCGTCGTTTTTCACATCGTCGTTTTTCTCATTGTAAAAAACGGTCGTTTGTACGCTTTAACGATGGGGAAAAAACGTGCATGCTCAGAAGCAAGTTATGAGATGGAAAATTAGCATAATCAACCAAACGGTGGCGCCATTCTAATGGAACTTCCCCTTTATAGTGTCGTCGTACGTCACCGCACCTTTGCTCAAGCATTTTTTATCACGATTGTGTGTATGCAAGGCTGGCTTGAGAGGAATTACGTCGAGAAAAACTTTGTTTTCTTGTCATGAAAAACGGTCTTGTGTACACGGCATTACACTCCATTCAGTATGAATATAGAATGGGATGTCAACGCTTTTATTAATGCTTAAGTTCTGATAACCATTGATAGTAAGTAATTTTTTGTATAATGTCTCTTTGTTTCTATTCATATTTATGATATGTATACGAGTTATATTAATATAACAATGTATTATGTATGTCATTTTTTTTAAATGTGTAACTAAACTAATTTAGTAATGTAATATCCTGTTCAACAACAAGATAGCACTGCTTCTGGGTATGGTTAAAGGGGTTGTAAAGGTTCGTTTTTTATTTTTTAAATAGGTTCCTTTAAGCTAGTGCATTGTTGGTTCACTTACCTTTTTTTTCAATTTTGCTTCTAAAGGGTTTTTTTCTTTGACTGAATTTCTCACTTCCTGTTCCTCCTCAGTAAGCTTGCCCCCATCATCCGAGCTGTTCTGGCTGGGGGTTAGTTAGCGTGCTGGCCCCCCCCCCCCTTGAGACTACATCCCTGCGGGGAGACGTTGAGTTCACATAGCGATATATATATATATATATATATATATATATATATATATCAATTGATTAATTTTATATGATTCATGATGTTTATTTATTTATGTCTCCTATTGGTTATCCAATATGTTAGGGGATATTTTTACCTGTTTTAGCATTCTTCTGGCTATGGGGGTGGATCTATAGTGTTTGTTCTTGTGTGGAATGCACTTATAGTTGATCTGTAAGCTTCCCTGTCGTGGGGTTGGCTTCTAGTTCCGGTATTTGCAACACCATTTTAGCCGCTGCCTTATATCCGTCCAGCCTATATATATATATATATATGTATATATATATATATATATATGTATATATATATATATTCAGAACGTACATCTAACCACGCCCCTGACAACGTCATCTGTTGACAAAAAAACGTAGGGGAGCTGGAGCCATTTGATGTTTGTGTATGCTGGGACGCATCTTGCTGGTTGGGAATGCTACTAAGACATGCATGCCATGTTAGTGTTACTTTTATCCAGGGCTTTTTTTCTCTGAAAATAGGTGCAGGAACAGGAGATGACCCCCCCAAAGCCCCACTCCCACCCACACACACATCCTCCGAACTGCACCAAATAGTGTGTGTGGTCAAATTTCACCAACAGTGGAAGGGTCTAATACTGGGAGTGCATTACATACAGAGTGCGGAGTTCAGAGGTGCATTACTTGAAGAGTTTGGGGGGGTCCTATGTGCATAGTGCATAATTCAGAGGTGTGCTGCATACAGAGTACAGAGTTCAGGGGTGCCCTACACAGAGTGCAAAGTTCAGGGGTGCATTACATACAGAGTGCAGAGTTGAACCGTCTTTCACAGCTGCTTACCTCTGCCTCCCCATCCACATCTCACTTTCACCCCTCTTCAGCTCTGACCTCTGTATGCAACTCGTCTTCCACTGCCCTCATCTTCTCCCTCCCTCCTTAAAAGCTCCACCATCTTCCACATGTCTTACATGTGTTGCTGTATTACGCTGAAGCACCTAGCCGGCTCTAGTATCTCCCCGCAGACTGTGGGTAGCTCTGCCTCCTCACTTGCAGGGAGATCATCCAGTAGGGGTGTCAGGATCTGCACTGCACCCTGGACACCTGCATCTCCCTTGTCCCCATCCTGCACTCAGTGGGAGCCACTCAGGAGATCAGATCTGTGGGAGCCATTGGAAGACAAGCTGTCACTTGTAAACACAGAAGCTGGACTTATGTGTTTACAAGTAATAGTGGTGAGCAAGGAGCAGAGGGCCTGAGCCAGAGGTGGTGGAAAAGTTCCAGCTGGAAAAAAAAGCCCTGCTTTTATCAGACATTAAACTGGATTGAGATCTCTGCACTGTGAGGAGTGTCTCTTTTGTCCCTCTATGTGATTGATCAAGCTTTGGAGGATAAGATTGTACTACCTGGAAACTTAAAGAGACTGGCGATTTCACTTGACTACCTATTGCATTTTGACCTTTGTAATCAGTGTCTGGAGAGGAGGGTAAGAGGCAGTGTGATTGGGTGCCGGTGGTGGTTTCCTCACTTGTGTGCTATTTACTGCACTTTAACCCTTTCTGGATATCTCCTGTGGATTTTTCTCTTTATGGACTTATGAAATTTCATTTTTAATGTTTAACACTGCACTTTTATCCCTTTTATGTATTTGTTTTGACCTTCATCAATAATTGTGCTAGCAGGTTATTTTAGTGATTGTGTATATTCTTTACTAAGCACAGCATGTACATTTTACAAAATTATTCAAAGGGACAAACACGAAAATTGCTTGCATGATACCAGAACGTACAATTTTCGTTTAATCTGTACAGTATTCATCCAAAAAAAAAACCAGAAGACCAAAACCACGCATTTTCAGAAACAAAAGAATGCTTTACAATACAATCCAACACATTACATCACTTCCAGTTGTATTCTGTCATACTAGAATTTTCATATGTTAAGTAACCTCTTCATTGTTAATATGAGACTAGCATGCAAAAAGAAAAACGGGTGATCATTCGTCTGATATTCTCATCCGAGGCTTGACTGAAATGGAGAGTACAGGTATATAGTAATACTAGCTGAGTACCCGGAGTTGCCCGGTCTTCCTATCTTAACCTTTTGGGGAGGAAAATCATAGTTATATAAATATAAATAAATAAATAATAAATAACACAATGTTTAATTTTAGAAATTTGACAGATAAAAATATGAATAACATGTATTTCCCATAGAGTTGAATGGGACTTTAAAGAAAAACCCTTTCCCATAGAGTTGAATGGGACTTTTAAGAAAAACCCCGACCATGGCAAATGGGGGTGGGTAAGGGTTAAACCACCTATCCAATGTTTGTTGCTGACATATAAGTAACATGTGTGCCAAGTTTCATGGTAATATCTTTAGCCGTTTGGACGTGATGCTGGAACATACATACATACACACACACACACGTTGAGTTTTATATATATAGATTTATAATAATGGGAGGAAACAGTTATCTACACAACTTAAGTTGTTGCTTATAGTGGCTATTTTCTTAGGTAATAAAAGATGAGATTTGATTCCCTACCATTGTGAAGAACGTGTCTTTCCTCTGATTGTATAAATATTACCAATTATATCCCTGTTCATAAATGGAATCATAAGTGCTGAATGAGTTTTGTCCGCTGATTGATTCATATTACGAATATGCATTTCTGCACAGTTAGGTAATAATTTAACTGGACATGTATTATTTCATCCTATTCCAATTTTATTGGAAGGACGCATATGGTTAGTTGATTGTGGGGCCAGGAGCTCATCATGGACTATAAGGCTTTTTGCACACAGAGAATTTGGCCATTTCTACTAGACGCCTTTCCTACTGGCAGCATTGTTTTGGCATAAAAATCGATTGGGCATTAATTCATTTCATGGTCAAGAATTATAATTTTTTCTGGCCATTGAAATTAATTAATGCTCAAAAGCTTAACGTGCCTAATGTTAATATGCGTTTAGTAAAAGTGTTTTTTCTGTCAAAATGCTGCTGCTCCTATAGGCAGTGGCAATAGTTTTTTATTTTTAAATGTCCAGTGTGTATGAGGCCTAAAGGAGGATTCAGAATGGCTGATAAATATAAAAGGGGATTGTGGGGTGGAGGCAGAATGGCAATTGGACGTAGACCACAGAAGCAGAAAAGAGACGGAGTGGAAGCTGTTTATGGCAAAGAGTGGAGGATACAAAGAAAGGACAGCTGACTGTGGGACACTAAGCAAGGGCAGAGAAGGTATAGGAACTGACATGGCAAAGAGATGAAAAAGGGCATAAAAATTAAGAAATCCTGGGAAGAATGAGAAAGACGAGGCAAACATTAGATCATCATCGATAAAAGGATAGAGAGGTTAGACAGGGCATGGGCTGATCAAATACCAGGGAGAGAGAGAGAGAGAGAAATAGAGGAAGGAAACCGAGAGTAAATGATCATAAATGGGTGAAGAAAGAGCAGACAATGAGTTCTGATCACGGACCATGGAGAGACTGAGACTGATCATACCATGGATCATTACAAGAATAGGTACATTGAGAGAAAAAGTATTTGATCCCCTGCTGATTTTGTACGTTTGCCCACTGACAAAGACAATTCAGAATACATAAAAACAATCATAAATGAATATAACGTCTCAAGTATTGTGATTTGGGCCTCATCACAATACTTGAGACAACCGTGTATTAATTTATGATTGTTTTTATGTATTCTGAATTGTTATGAATTATATTCATGATTTTATAGTCGCCATATACCTGGCTTTTTAGACATTTATACGATAATTCAATGATTTTCAAATGTATAATTTCTCTTATTCTTGTTGCCTTTAAAGTCCCAACCCCTTGCTAGGGGGACACCCCTTTTTTCGTTCTCCAAACAGACGGGATGTTGGCAACATAATTAATCTATCTCTGGTACAAAACTCTTTTTTTGTTAGCAATCAGAGGTCAGATTTTTCTTGTAGTTGGCCACCAGGTCTGCACACATCTCAGGAGGGATTTTGTCCCACTCCTCTTTGCAGATCCTCTCTAAGTAATTAAAGCGGAGGTTCACCCTAAATATACTATTTTTCCATGTGATCCAGAATACTGGCGTCAGCGCCAGTATGCTGTTTTTTTTTTTTTTTTAATGCCCCACTTACTGTCTAATCTTCAATTTTAATTTAGCTCCACCGCGGTGGATGGCGCCTGTATAGCCTGTCACTGGTTCCGAAAATACCCAATTTAGGACTCGGGTATTTCCGGCGCAATACAGCGCCTGCGCACAGACCTAGGAGCTGACTGCGCAGGCGCCGTATTTCTCAGAGTCCTATTTCGGCTTTGTTCGGAGGGCGTGACGTGCCATAGCCGTAGGACTCGGAGAAATACGGCACCTGCGCAGTCAGCTTCTAGGTCTGTGCGCAGGCGCCGTATTGCGCCGGAAATTCCTGAGTCCTAAATGGGGTATTTTCGAGACCAGTGACTGGCTATACAGGCGCCATCCCCCGCTGGGGAGATAAATCAAAATTGAAGATTAGACAGTAAGTGGGGCATTAAAAAAAAAAAAAACAGCATACTGGCGCTGACGCCAGTATGCTGGATCACATCGAAAAGTGTATATTTAGGGTGAACCTCCTCTTTAAGATTTCTAGGTTGACATTTTGGTAACTAGAACCTTCAGCTCCCTCCACATATTTTCGATGGGATTAAGGTCTGGAGACTGGCTAGGCCACTCTGGGACTTTAATGTGCTTCTTCTTGAGCCACTCCTTTGTTGCCTTGGCTGTGTGTTTTGGGTCATTGTCATGCTGAAATACTCATCCATGACCTATTTTCAATGCCCTGGCTGAGGATGACCATGTTTAGACAACATATCTTTGATTGCAGAGAAAGAGGGTGGAGGAAACCACGGCTGTTAGGCCTCGTACACACGATTAAATGAGTCTGTTCAAATCGGTCGGACCGACCGATTTGAAGAGATCTGTCTGCTGGGATTTTGGTTTGCTCGCGTGTACACACGAGCAAACCAAAATCCCCGCCAGCAGACAGCGCGCTGACGTGTCGGTGACGTGGCGGTGACGTTGACGCCGCCACGTCACCGCACCAGGAAGTAAAACACTTCCGCCCATGCGTCGAAATCATTCGGCGCGTGTGCGAGAAGACATGTCTGCTGGTTAGCATACTAACCAGCAGACATGTCGGGTGGACGGGTTCCCAGCCGATAGATTTCAAAGCATGCTTTGAAATCTGTCGGGTGGCCAAATCCGTCTGTTTGCCCGTACACACGATCGAATCTGTCTGCTGAAACGGTCTAGCAGACCGTTTCCAGCAGACAGATTTGATCGTGTGTACGAGGCCTAACTCTTGTCCATGGACCAAATAATGTTAAGTTATTAAACTGACTCACCTGTGAATTTTATAAGTTAGTTTTCAAAGGTGCCATTTGCTCCAAATAATGGATGGATCTGTATTTAGGCTCAGACTGTAGAATCTGTTAAAGCGGATCTCCACCCTAAAGTGAAGATCCGCTGATCCGAACACTCCCCCCCTCCGGTGTCACAATTGACACCTTTCAGGGGGGAGGGGGGTGCAGATAGACAGGTATCTGCACCCACTTCCGGCCCAGCATTCACGGGCAAAAGACGGGCATTTCATCACATCCCGTCTGTCCCCCGTTGTGTGCTGGGAACACTCGTCTCCCAGCACACAGCTGGAGCCAATCGGCGGGCGCAGCGCGACTCGCGCATGCGCCGTAGGGAACCGGGCAGTGAAGCCGCAGCACTTCACTTCCTGGTTCCCTCACCGTGGATGGAGCGGGGAACAGCAGAGAGATGAGCGATCGCTCATCCTCTGCTGCGGACGCCGCTGAACTCCAGGACAGGTAAGTGTCCTAATATTAAAAGTCAGCAGCTGCAGTATTTGTTGCTGCTGGCTTTTAATATTTTTTGTTTTGTGAACCATCCGCTTTAAGTATAAGGCGGCGTACACACGACCGAGGTTCTCGCTGGAAACCAGCGAGAACCACGCTGTAAGCTGCATTCCAGCGAGGACCTCGGCCGTGTGTACACGGAGTGCTCGCCCCGCCCGTCGGGAATCCCGTCGAGCGAAAAGAGAGCACGCTCTCTTTTTGCTCGACGGCACGCCTGGATGAATGGCTGGTTGCCATTCCCGACGGGCGGGTCGCCGATTTCGACGGCCGGCAGAGAACCTCGACGGGCGGAACGATGTGTTCTGCCCGTCGAGGTTCTCTGCCGTGTGTACGCGGCCTAAGTCTATACAGGGAAATATGTTGTTTTTAATTCGTGTAGTTACTTCTGAACTGCTTCTGACTTGCTTCAAGTTGGTTCTAAGTTGCTTCTGCATCCACATTGCCCTGTATGTGGAAAAAATAGATCAGTTCAAGCACAGGCGTGTGTCTGTGTACATTAGCCCTATATCATCTCATCAGCCAACCCCAAAAGTAAACAGCCAATAAAGTAGTAAAGGTTTATTTGTATATCTTATAGGAAAAACATATAAAGACATTTTCTGCCAGAATAAAGGCAAAAAGGGACATTACTCTTATTTGCGGTCTCCAGGGTGTACTGTATTTCAAAGTATTTTGGCTACCCTCTATTGGTCCGACTTGGGTGCGATTTAAGCCCTTGTACAGGCTTCTAAATAGTATCCAAGTCAGATCAAGTTGGAAAGAAGTCGTTGGGCAGAGTTGCAGCCAAAGTCGCAGCAGTGAGAAACCGAGCCTTAAAGTGTTTGTTACCCCAACGTTTCATATCCCTGATATGTGCCTGCTGTACCATGTACTTGTTTGACAAAGTCTCCTGTTCTCTTTGTATTGCTTCCTTTGTGTGAAATCCCTTGTGTTCCTAACAGTCTCTCTGTTTTCTATTAAAAACTGACCGAGCTAAGCAGGAGAACACATTGTGGTCAGATCTCTAGCCATGCTTCTCCAATTATCAGACTTGTCCTGACATTCCCGCTGCACAGCCATTCACTGGGAAGCTCGGTGTGCTGCTCCTCCCCCAGCTCTTATGCAGCTGAGAACAGAGGAAATGTGATCATTTATAAAAAAAGAAAAAAGGGAAAAAATTTATTGATAATGTTCTTTTATATCTATACACAAATGTTTTGCCTTTCATTTATATTTTAAACTAAATGGATTGTTTTACAAGATGATCGTTTACAATCACTTTAAAGTGGAGTTCCACCCTGAATTTTCTTTCCCATAATCAGACTCCTTTAAACCTATAAAGAAACATTTGGAGGATTTTTTTTTTTATATACTTACCAGAAACGCCCTGTTGCTATGTAGTCCTGCTAATCTGCCACTTTCTGGTCCGCGGCACTCCTCGTCACTTTCTCCCTCACCTGTGCGCCCTAGGAAATTATGTGTCATTATTTCCCAGGAGTCTGTGGGCAATACTGTGATCAAAAATCGTGTTATATCCACGACAGGAAATTACAAATTACGCGATTTAAGGCAGTGGGGCGGGACCTTCCTCCGTTACCACCTGTTATGTCAACTTTAGAAAAAAATCGGCGCTACGGCCACTGGTGAATTGCGCATTTGCAAGATCAAGAAGTGCATGCTGGTTACCCAGAATGCACCTCTCCAAACGCTTATCCCAGAAGAGTTATCAATTGGGCTTCACATGCCTACACTCATGATGGCAATGGTCACAACAGGAGAGACAAACTTGTGAGTATTACATTTATATATTAGCAACATCCACTATTAACCTTGTATAATCGTTTTTTATTTAATAATGAATTATGCTTGGATCAATTAAAAAAAATGTTTTTAAATGTGTTCGGAACTCCGCTTTAGCCCTGGTTCACATTGATGCTACTTTGAAATCGTGTTTGAAATCGTGTTACTTCACTTGAAGTAGCGCGATTTCAAAGTAGCAAGGTCAGCGCGATTTCAGTTGCTACTTCATACACAGATGTCTATTGAAATCGCACCTGAAATCAGCAAAAGTAGTGCAGGAACTACTTTTGCAAATCGGTGCGGCGCCACAAAATCTGTGTCGCACTGATTGGAACAGTGCCATTGCCTCCAATAGGCTGCGACTTATCATGCAATTTGATCTCTCAAATCGCATGACAAATCGCTCCAATGTGAACCTAGACTGAAGGACATTTTCAAAATAGCTAAATTTGTAAAGAAGCTATCCAAATTTCCTGTCCTAGTTCTGTGCTGAGAACATACTATCCATACACAAGTAATAAGTAAACGAAAAAAAAATTGTTTAAAGTGGATGGCCCCTTAAAAAAAATATTAAAAGCCAGCAGCTACAAATACTGCAGCTGCTGACTTTTAATATCAGGACACTTACCTGTCCTGGAGTCCAGCGGCGTCCGCAGCAGAGGACGAGCGTTCGCTCGTCTCTCTGCTGCTCCCCCCTCCATCCACGGTGAGGGAACCAGGAAGTGAAGAGCTCCGGCTTCACTGCCCAGTTCCCTACGGCGCATGCGCGAGTCGCACTGCGCCCGCCGTTTGGCTCCCGCTGTGTGCTGGGAGCCGAGAGTTCCCAGCACACAACGGGAAAAAACCGTCTTTTGCCCGAGACTGCGGGCCGGAAGTGGGTGCAAATACCTGTCTTTAGACAGGTATCTGCACCTCCCTCCCCCCTGAAAGGTGTCAAATGTGACACCGGAGTGGGGGAGGGTTCCGATCAGCGGAACTTCACTTTAGGGTGGAGATCCGCTTTAAGGTGTCTTTGATCTAAAAAATAAATACAAATCAGAACACCTCACACTACAGAAAGTGATGTACTTGCCCAATATCAAAACTAAGCACATACCTAGGGCAGAATTGTTTGCTGGGCAGCAGAACTATATTTTGCCAGTTATAAATAATTTTTCTTCTAATGCCTCGTACACACAGCCGCATTTTCCGAGAAAAAAGTCAGACAGGCTTTTTTTCTAGGAAAGTCCGGCCGTGTGTAGCCTCCATCTGACTTTGTTCGACCGTGTGTACAAGGCATTCGTTTTTCTGCTTGGGCCTCACAGACCATTTATTGTTCTCACCAAAAACATGATAGCACTGGAATACTATTGTAATGATTAGGTTCCCAGGAAGTCAGGGAACTGCGGCACACACCTGTTGCCATCCAGAATAAACAGAGCCACCTTTGTCCCAGGAATGAATCAGGGGCAATGCTTTGATAAAATCAACCTTTACTGCCAGATGCCTTATAACAGAAATAAATGCCATGGTAAAGCAAAGCTAAATCACACATACACATCTTATTGGCAATCCAAGTCCCGGAGGGTTTTATGCTCCTGTCTCTTTCCTCCAGATTGCAGTACATAAACTGTAAGGAATACCGCTCACAGTTGTACAAACTCATCAGACCACCCACTAGTCCCAATAACTGCTCGGTAAGCATATACTGTACAATGCAGTCATATTGTACAATATCTTACCGATTCACTAAAGCTATGGAATCCGAAGGATAAAAATGTTCAGTATGAGTGTCACATTATTTATCTTCCAAATATTTGCAGGAAAGATTTTTTTTTTTATAAATGTAATAAATGGATATAATTTACTTTGAGTTTTTTTGTAATAAGCATATGATTTAGAACAACAAAATAAAAAATGCTTCAGTAAAACAAAGCAAAGGCATTGTAAATAAACAATAAACTTGAGCTCATCAGACCCCGCTTACATCAGAGTCCCCATCAAAAATATCTCTCACATCAGCGACCCCCTTACATCAGAGTTCCTCATTAAATGACAGTCCCCCATCAGAGTTCCACCTTAAATCAGGGTCCCTATCAGGCCCCGTACACACGAGCAAATGAATCTGTTCAAATCGGTCGGACAGACCGATTTGAACAGATTTGTCTGCTGGCTGTTTTGGTTTGATCGCTGTACACATGATCAAACCAAAATCCCCGCCGGCAGACAGCGCGGTGACGTGGCGATGACGTTGACGCCGCCACGTCACCGCACCAGGAAGTAAATCACTTCCGTGCATGCGTCAAATCCATTCGACGCATGTGCGGGCAGATATGTCTGCTGGTTAGCGTACTAACCAGCAAACATATCGGTCCGACGGGTTCCCAGCAGACAGATTTTAAAGCAGGCTTTAAAATCTGTCTGCTGGCCAAATCCGTCGGCTCCCCCATACACACGATCGAATCTGTCTGCTGAGACGGTCTGTCAGACTGTTTTCAGCAGATAGATTTGATCGTGTGTACGTGGCCTCAGAGACCTCTCTTACATCAGAGGGCCGCATAAAATATTGCAGCAGTATGCAGTTTGGAGACCCCCTGACCTGAATAATCCATTAAATTGCTATACAATCGACCAGGACCTTGTACTACATTGCTGTCAGTAAATCTAAAGAGAGTCATCCAATCAGACTGTAACATGTGTGACCAGCTTCACAATGACATGCGGGGATGGGGGAGGCCTGGGGTGAGTACCACTTGGAGAAATTCTGTAATTCGTGTTGCGCCCTGGGGTTTAGTCAGGGAGCTCCTCACCAAATTTATTTTCATGAGCAGCTACTGTAGTTAATTATTAGGGATCCATTGACTTCTCCCTGTTTGGCCAGTTGTTTCCTCTTCTACCACCAGGTGGCCAGGCACTTGGAGGTATTAGGTTGAGAAGGACAACTCAAGGTCAGGCTCAGGGTATGTGGGGTATCTCAGCCAATGGGCAGGGATTTTGCTTAATCCTTTGGCCTGCTGGGAGGGCCTATATATTTGGATGAGGTCAGGTGATCCAGGTTCTTGTGTTCCACCCAGACCGCCGTCTGGGTGGTCGTGTGTCGTATGCCCCAGGCTGCTAGACTGGAGATTGGGGCTATCCCAGGGGCATCAGGCTGCCAGGCTGTGTGAGGGCCTATCCAGAAGTAAGAGGGCAGCGCAGGGTTGGGACTGCGGCTTGCAGTCCAACCAGAGGTGATAGGTCTTGCCGGCCGGGAAACCTGTCGTGGTCAAAGGTAGAAGGGAAGCTGTCGCCACTAATGGATCAATCACCATTACTAGGGACCACAGTGAGTAACTCAAGCCAGTATCGGAACAGTAGTCTCATCGAACCGGCACAGTGGAGAATCTGGAAACTTCAGGCGGTGATCAAGTCAGGGACCCAACCAGCAGAGATGATGCTTGCAGAGCAGCAGCAGGGAAGTGTGGGTGACGGTTGAGGGAGATACCATTGCAAAGGCCTTGGGGAGCTCACAGGTTTCAGAGTCGGTGAATCAGAGGGTCTAGTAAGAGAGCATGAGTTCAAGGGGGGAAAGAACTACAAGGAGAAGTTGTAGTACAGCTGAGAGAACTGTTACTTTGAGTTAGGAACAATTTAAGTACTGTTACCATAGGAGACAGCAATCCTGCATGACTTATCTGTATTGTCGGGACCTGACAATTCATTATAACCGCGAGTAGTTTTAAATTACTTTTCTTCCTTTAGAAATTTCATTTTGTGCAGGGACTGTTCTAAACACGGGAAAAATGCGCCACTTTACAGGCATACTTTAGACACCCCCCATGTACGAAATTTAAAGGAATATTTCACTTTTATTGTTTCACTTTAAGCATTATTAACCACTTAAGACCCGGACCAATACGCTGGCAAATGACCCAAGGGGTTTTTGCGATTCGGCACTGCGTCGCTTTAACAGACAATTGCGCGGTCGTGCGACGTGGCTCTCAAACAAAATTCGCGTCCTTTTTTTCCCACAAATAGAGCTTTCTTTTGGTGGTATTTGATCGCCTCTGCGATTTTTATTTTTTGCGCTATATACAAAAATAGAGCGACATTTTTGAAAAAAAATCTATATTTTTTACTTTTTGTTATAATAAAAAACCAATAAACTAAATTTTAGTCAAACATTTAGGCCAAAATTTATTTAGCCACATGTCTTTAGTAAAAAAAAATCGCATTAAAAAAAAAATAGCTACCTAGCGGGAACAGCGACACTAATACAGCGATCAGAAAAATCATCGCTTAGTGACGCTGGCAATAGGGAGTGAAAGGGTTAACTAGGGCAGTGATCAAGGGGTTAAAACTTTATTGGGGGGGGTGGGGGGGGGCTACCCTGACACTACTGACTGTCTGACTGTCACACTGTCTGTCACACTGACACTAAATACAGTAATCATACATGATTACTGCATTCAGTGACACTGTGACAGGGGGGAGGGGGGGGGGGGGCGATCGCGGGGGTTAAATGTGTGTGTCAGTGTGCTGTTTGGTGCAGGACTTACTTGTTCTGTAGTGATCTCTCCTCAGCGGCGCTTGAAACAAACGCCGAGGGAGAGATCACGTCGCTTCCTCCTTCCTGTGTTTACACAGGAGGAGGAAGTGACAGGTCAGGCGGGCGCGCGCGCATTGGCTGGGAGCGATCCGGAGGGGGCGGATGAAAACGGATAGCCGCCCCCACTTGTCGGATCGCTCCTGCAGCCGCGCGGACCGCCGCATGTACGGGGGGGGTCCGATCGGACCCCCGATCCCCCCCAAGGCACCAACGTATATATACGTTGATGTGCCTGTCGGTGCCATTCTGCCGACGTAAATGTACATGCGGCGGTCCTTAAGTGGTTAAAATCACTGCTCAAGAAAAAAGATCAGTTTTTAAAAAAACAAATTGCATTGATACATGTCCTCTGAGGCAGGACCCAGGTCCACAAACACTTTTTGTGACAATACCATGCATATAACCCTTTAAAATTATCACTTTTGATTTCTCCCATAGACTTTTAAGGGTGTTCCGAGAGTTTCGAATTTGCCGCGAACACCCCAAATTGTTCGCTATTTGGTGAACAGGCGAACATCGGGCTCATCCTATTTACTACTCCCCACCCTCCGGTGCCACATTTGGCACCTTTCAGAGGGGGGTGGGGGGGCAGGTACCTGTTTTTGACAGGTCCCCCTCCCCACTTCTGGAAACGAGGCCACAACCCGATCTCCTGGAAGTTCGCCCCCCCTTCCCCCTGCCGCCGGGCCAATTAGAAAGGGAAGCAGGTTCCCTTACCAGGAATGGAGGCGGAGGCACCCAGGAGTCGATCCGAAGATAGGCTGGGGTGCCAACATCGTGGACTCCCTGGACAGGTAAGTGCCCTAATATTAAAAGTCAGCATCTACAGTATTTGTATTTTTTTCACCCAGGCTGGACCTCCTCTTTAAGCTTGTTCCTGAGCGTCAAAGACAGTAGACTAAATATTACTCTACCTGCAACTGCAGCAGAGCAGCCATACGGTATGTAGAACATTGTTTTGTGGCTTCTTCTGCATAAAAACGTAATAAATATATATTACAGACGGAAACATGTTATTTTTGAATACATCTGCAAGTTTTTTTTAAACACTATATCTCAAATATGCCTACCTAGTAAGTAGAGATTCATCTGCATAGACAAACTGGTTCTCCGGCAATCTTCTCTTGTGGGAGCCCCAGATCAAAGACATAGAGGAACTTTGATCCTTCGAATTTGCATATTTTAGTGAGCACAAATTTTAAGTTATTATCGTAGTGTTTGTCTCTTGCAGTGCAGAATTTGTCATCTTTTAAATACTTTCTTTTCTCTATTTTTATTACAGTATAAACTTGAAAGAAGAACTGAAGCCCCTTCCCTTTTTTCATATTAGATAGAGTAAGGGAGGGTTATAACCATGGGCGTCCGCTGAAATTTTTTCAGGGAGGGGCGCTTCGGCAGCGGCAATACACAGTCGCAGCTAAAATGATGGTAAAGCGCCACTTTACCGATAACGCGGCCAGCTGGCAGTGTGAAATAGCTCTTGAGATAATTCAGCTTCACTCCATGCCTATATAAATATAACCTAGAGAATGAACACACCTCCCTTCAGCACAGATAGACTCCCCCTTCAGCACAGACCCCTCCATTCAACACAGATGTACCCCCCTTCAGCACAGACCCCCCCATTATGCACAGACCCCTTCATTCCGCACAGATGGACCCCCCTCAGCACAGACCCCCCATTCCGCACAGACCCCTCCATTCAGCACAGATGGACCCCCTTTAAGCACAGACTACCCTTCAGCACAGATGGGCCCCTTTTAAGCACAGACCCCCCTTCAGCACAGATGGACCACCCAGTCAGCACAAACACCCCTCCCCCATCCCATTCAGTACCTCAGATCAGCCATCAGCACAGGCACAGCAGGTTCCCTCCCCCTGAGTACACATAAACACTGGAGGGGAGGCAGCTTCACTCTGCTCGCTGTGCCTGTGTGACATCCAACCCGGGACCGCTCAGACAGCTCGTGGCCGCAAAACTCTTCAACACCTTCTTGATTTTCCAGGGGGGGTCAAATGCCCCCCCTTGCCCTATGGAGCGGACGCCCATGGTTATAACCCCTGTCAGTTTTATTTTTGCCATCAGTGTTCCATAGGGGAGATTTCTCTTCACTTCCTGTCCTACAACAGGAAATGAGAGGAAACCCCTCCAAAATGAAGGATTGCATGACCCCTCTTCCGCTGCATTCCTTTTGCCACCACTTGTCTTAGGAAAGTAATTGGAGCTGAGACAAGCAGCTGCTGTCAAGCAGCCACCTCCTTCTTAGCTATGTTGTTGTGGGTGAAAAGGGGGGGGTCGCAGTCGGACCTCATAGCTGCACTTAGGAAGCACTTAGCAACAGAGTGTACTACATGTACTTTGTCCCATAGTGTACAGAATAATGAAAAATACATTTTTAATGATACCTCTTTAATAAGTACATCTGCTTTTTCAGATTCCTCTTAGTCCCTTGCAAATTCCCACAAATACCTGTTGATCCTGCCAGTGAAGTCTACCTGAAGCAGCTTCCTGAGATGGTGTGGCAACAATGCTGCCCTTCTCCTGAATTACCAGCAGAGTTCTCAATCTCATATAGGCTACTTGCACTACAGTGGGATGAAAAACATGGGAGTAACGGAGCAGGAGACAGCTACGGGACATACTGCTTTGTAAAGAGATAACAAAACACTGCAGATATATGTGCCCAGCTGAAATTTCATGATACAGTGCTGCTCAAGCCTTCTGCATATAATCCTGTCAGCCCTCTCTCCACTGCAGATGCTGTTTTTTTAAGGAGCATGTCCCACTTCATCCATGCACAATTATACAAAGCCCCAGGCCACACATTCTGTGTAACAACCAAATCTTTAAATTCATGTACATGCTTCAGCTGCAGTCTTCCCCTGTTGGCCATGTCCGCCTGAAGCGTTTCACCCAGATTGGGCTAAAACATTGATTAAGCCCAATATAAGTGAAGCGCATGAGAGGGGCGTGTTCTGTCTCTCCAGTCTAAGCACTGCAAGTGTGATCTCTAGAACTGATCCAGACCAGTTGTGGAAAAATAGCTGTAACTTACAGTCTCAGTAGAATTAGCAGACAGTACCCGATCCAAGTGACATCCTGCAAATCACAGAAAGCTTTAATTGAAAAATATGTGCAGATCACAACAGGTGAACATCAAATAGCTTAAAAATTATAGTGCGTCTAGCTCCAGCAGAATACAGTACATATGGGGAATGGAGGCTAAAGCATGAAGACGGTTGGGACTAACACCACAGAACATCCCCTATATATGGCGTAAAGGTAGGGACAAAATTAAAGGCAGTCACTGCATAACATAATAGCTGAAACCCATATTTTGTTATACACGGCATGTGTAACATAGTAGCTGAAACCCATATTTTCACTTTCACTAAGTTGTGACTATTACACAGTGTGCAGCCAGGGGCTTTGTATCATAGAATTGGCTCTTGTTTACACTGTCATACAGGAGCCTTTAGGCTGATAACACGTGGTTAACCTTGTTGCCAGTGATCATGTTGCTCCCATTGCTATAGACCAGGGGTCGCTAAACTTTTAAACGAGGGCCAGTTAACTATTTTTCAGACTTTAGGGTCAACGTGTGACGACGGTCAATGGGAGTTGAAAATGTCCTGGTGTCCAGTGGGAGTAAACAATTCCCTATCTTTGGTGTGAGTGGGAAGACTAGAGCCCCATCGATGTTGTCAGTAGAAGGAATAGTGCCCCATTGTTGGTGTCAGCTGGAGGAATAGTGTCCCATCATTGGTGTCAATGGAATAAATTCTGCCCCATTGTTGTGTCAGTGTGAGAAATTCTTCCCCATTTTTGGTGTCAATGTGAGGAATTGTGCCCTTTCATTAGTGTCAGTGGCAGGAGTAGTGCCCAATTGTTGGTGTCAGTGGGAGGCATAGTAGCCCATTGTTGGTATCAATGGAAGGAATTATGCACCATTGTTGGTGTTAATGGACAGAATTGAGCCCCATCATTGGTGTCAATGGAAGGAATTGTACCCTGTTGTTGGTGCCAATAGAAGGAATTGTGCCCCATTGTTGGTGTCAATGGAAGGGATTGTGCCTCACAGTTGGTGTCAGTGGGTGTCAGTGGGAGGAATTAGCCAGTCTGTTTTCGATATATTTATCTAGATATGGGAATAACATGAAACATGGCCCCAAAGGTAGTCTATGCCTTTAAAGCTGAATTTCAGTTACATATTTTCTTCAATAGCCGCAAGTATATTAATTCACTTAGCGTGCACCAAATGCCTTTACAAACTCAGGTATCACTTTGTAAAAGTACTGTGCAGATATCAGAGCTGTGGGAGGTACCCAGAAGGTCCCACCCAGTACAGGCTGGCTGCAGAAATCTACAGGAGTGGGCGGAAACAAGACCAGTCACCCTGTACAAGTAGAGAGCAGCAATGACCAGTCTTCATTACAGGAAGTTCATGCACAAGGCCAAAGTTTCACACTGCATTACTGCGCAGATCTAGAAGAAATACACAAAACACACCAAGATTCCAGAAAGAATACACATGACTCTTGTATTTGGACAATGTTTGCTGATCCTGGACCCGCAGTGACCGAAGGTCCTGGAAAAAAAACTTCAAGCACATCAAGATTCAACGGAGAACTCACATGACCCTGGTATAAATACTGGCCCGGATTCACGAACGTTTTACGCCTATAGATACGCCGTCGTAAGTACAAATGTGCGCCGTCGTATTGTTACGCTGATTCGCAAAGCTAGATACGCCATAAGACAAAGCTTCAGCTGCCCGATGTAACTTGCCTACGCCGGCGTATCGTGGGCGCATAGTTACGCTGGATGCATTCGGCGTTCCCATTTTAAATATGCAAATGAGTAAGATACGCCGATTCACGAACGCAGATGCGCCCAGCTGCTTCATATACGCGATTTGTGTAAGACGTACGTCTGGCGTAAAGCTGGTAAGATAGCGCAAGGGGCTAATGCTCCTTTGCAGCAGTCCTCTGCAGCAGTCTGTGATTGCCTGTGTCCCAAGGGTTGCAGGTTCGATCCCGGCGGGGTCCACTCAGCCTTCCATCCTTCCGAGGTCGGTAAAATGAGTACCATTAAGTTGGGTAATAATGACAACCATTATCAGCGCTTAGACGCAGCGGCTTCGCTGCAATTTGCGCTATATAAGTGTAAACATTATTATTATTATATAGCAGGCGCGGGTAATGCAAAGGTATGGGCCAGGGAACGACGCCGTCAAATTTTACATTACGTACGCCGTTTACGTAGTACTACGTGAATAGGGCTGTGCGTAGGTTACGTTCACGTCGTAGGCAGTGTTCGACGTATCTTAGGCAGCTATTTCGACGTAACTGTAAGCATGCGCTCTGGCATGCGCAGTTTGTTTTTTGAAGCTGTGGCCATCATTTGCATGGGGTCACGCTTCATTATAATATATCACGCCCACTTCCAGCCCACTTTCACCTACTTTGACTTACGTCGGCTTACGCCAACAACTATACACTACGCCGGCGTAACGTTGAGCGCATATTCTTTGTAAATAGCATGCTTGCCTCTCAACGTTGCGCCGGCGTAGCGTAAAGTAGATACGCTACGCCCGCAACAAAGATGTGTCGCTCTACCTGAATCCGGGCCATAGTATTTACTTATCATTTAGGAAGCAACATACATCTAATGCCGCGTACACATGACCATTTTTCATGACGAGAAAAATGCCATTTTTTAAATTGGTCGTGAAAAACGGTCGTGTGTAGGCTCCGGAGCATTTTTCTCGACGAGAAAAATGCCTGTTAAAAATCGTTATTTTTCTCGTCGTGTGTAGGCTTTAACGATGGGGAAAAAAACACATGCAAGCTCAGAAGCAAGTTATGAGACAGGGATATTAGCATAAGCAGCCCAAAGGGTGGCGCCATTCAAATGGAACTTTCCCTTTATAGTGCCGTCGTACGTGTTGTACGTCACCGGGCTTTGCTCAAGCATTTTTTTTCACGGTCGTGTGTATGCAAGGCAGGCTTGAGAGGAATCACGTCAACAAAAACGTCATTTTTTTTTTTATGACATGGATAAAGGTCTTTAGTAGGCGGCATTATAGTGAAAAATGTGCAACCCAAAAATTGGTATTAAATCAACATCAAACTTGTAGAAAAATTAGAAAAGCAAAAAAAACAAAAGCTCATAAAACAAAAAAACTGAATGAAAGTCCGCGGCCTCAAAGTCCAATATTGGAGCCCTTAATACAATTCATCCCATCCACCGTGCTTCTATGTGGGTGATCCTAGATTAAGGTGACCAGATTTTTAAAATGAAATCCGGGGACAAATTTTTTCTTTACTAGTAATGGCGGCAATCACCGACTCTCTACCCGTCACCGCCCGCCTCACAGCCTCTCAAGTCTTACTCTTCGGGCCCCGGCTACTACTGGATGGGGAGCTGAGGAAGATCACTCTGCCAGGAAAAGCAAGGAGAATAACATGCGAGCGAAGCTAAATGGGCATGCACCCGAAACTAAAGAAATATTCCCTCCGCTCCGACCAGCAGTCCAGCACATGATCATCAGAAAGGGGCACAGATAATGGGAAAAATACAACCCCCTCTATGCTAGTAGGCATGGCCAAGCGGGGGTGTGTAATTCAATTTTTTTTATTTTAATTCTGCACTGCCTTTCTTTGAAATTGCCCCTGCCCCCTATTAAATCCAATCTGGGGACAAAACCAGGGACAGACTTGGTCCGGGGACAGTGTCCTCAATCAGGGGACTGTCCCCTGAAACTGGGGATGTCTGGTCACCCTATCCTAGATAATACACAAACAGTGCTCCACCGCCAGTGATGCTATGAATACACTCACCAGAGCCCTAAGGCCACCAGGACCAGTAAAGCCTTTTTCATTTTTTGGCCTACAAGGTCCGAAGCCAACTTCACTCCTTCCGTAAACAATCAGTGTGTCCTCCTCTCTACCCTTATTCTCCAAAAAGAATCCATACACATCCACTACCTAATGGCCCTGTAATCCCATTCTCATTAACCTCCTGAGGCCCACACTATAGCCGAATGACGGCTACAGCGCGGACCTGAATTGCCAACAGGCCGTCAATTGACGTCCGCCCCTTTTGGCGTTCCCCGCGCGCGCTCCCTAGCGCACAGCGGCGCCAAACTCTGTGTTGGCCGTGTCCCTTGGACACAGCAAATCACAGATTGCGGCGAACGGCCAATCAGAGTGGCTGTTTGCTATGCGATCTGTGAGGTCAATGAGAGATGATCTCAAATGAAAACATATGAGATCATCTCTCATTGCCGGCTCACACAGAGACAGCGTCCTGTCATGGAGAGAGAAGACCGATCTGTGTCCCTTGTACATAAGGACACAGATCGGTCACCTCCCCCAGTCACCCCCCTCCACCTACAGTTAGAACACTATACAGGGAACATATTTAACCCCTTCCTCACCCCCTAGTGTTAACCCCTTCAATGCCAGTCACATTTATACAGTAATTAGTGCATATTTATAGCACCGATCGCAGTATAAATGTGAATGGCGCCAAAAATGTGTCCCGATGTGTCCGCCATTAAGTCGCCATCCCAATAAAAAATCGCAGATCGCCACCATTACTAGTAAAAAAATATCAAAAAATAAATAATTCTGTCCCCTATTTTGTAGGCGCTATAACTTTTGTGCAAACCAGTCGCTTATTGTGATTTTTTTTTTTTTTACCAAAAATATGTAGAATACGTATCGGCCTAAACTGAGATGCCTTTACAAACTCAGGTATCACTTTGTAAAAGTACTGTGCAGATATCAGAGCTGTGGGAGGTACCCAGAAGGTCCCACCCAGTACAGGCTGGCTGCAGAAATCTACAGGAGTGGGCGGAAACAAGACCAGTCACCCTGTACAAGTAGAGAGCAGCAATGACCAGTCTTCATTACAGGAAGTTCATGCACAAGGCCAAAGTTTCACACTGCATTACTGCGCAGATCTAGAAGAAATACACAAAACACACCAAGATTCCAGAAAGAATACACATGACTCTTGTATTTGGACAATGTTTGCTGATCCTGGACCCGCAGTGACCGAAGGTCCTGGAAAAAAAACTTCAAGCACATCAAGATTCAACGGAGAACTCACATGACCCTGGTATAAATACTGGCCCGGATTCCACGAACGTTTTACGCCTATAGATACGCCGTCGTAAGTACAAATGTGCGCCGTCGTATTGTTACGCTGATTCGCAAAGCTAGATACGCCATAAGACAAAGCTTCAGCTGCCCGATGTAACTTGCCTACGCCGGCGTATCGTGGGCGCATAGTTACGCTGGATGCATTCGCGCGTTCCCATTTTAAATATGCAAATGAGTAAGATACGCCGATTCACGAACGCAGATGCGCCCAGCTGCTTCATATACGCGATTTGTGTAAGACGTACGTCTGGCGTAAAGCTGGTAAGATAGCGCAAGGGGCTAATGCTCCTTTGCAGCAGTCCTCTGCAGCAGTCTGTGATTGCCTGTGTCCCAAGGGTTGCAGGTTCGATCCCGGCGGGGTCCACTCAGCCTTCCATCCTTCCGAGGTCGGTAAAATGAGTACCATTAAGTTGGGTAATAATGACAACCATTATCAGCGCTTAGACGCAGCGGCTTCGCTGCAATTTGCGCTATATAAGTGTAAACATTATTATTATTATATAGCAGGCGCGGGTAATGCAAAGGTATGGGCCAGGGAACGACGCCGTCAAATTTTACATTACGTACGCCGTTTACGTAGTACTACGTGAATAGGGCTGTGCGTAGGTTACGTTCACGTCGTAGGCAGTGTTCGACGTATCTTAGGCAGCTATTTCGACGTAACTGTAAGCATGCGCTCTGGCATGCGCAGTTTGTTTTTTGAAGCTGTGGCCATCATTTGCATGGGGTCACGCTTCATTATAATATATCACGCCCACTTCCAGCCCACTTTCACCTACTTTGACTTACGTCGGCTTACGCCAACAACTATACACTACGCCGGCGTAACGTTGAGCGCATATTCTTTGTAAATAGCATGCTTGCCTCTCAACGTTGCGCCGGCGTAGCGTAAAGTAGATACGCTACGCCCGCAACAAAGATGTGTCGCTCTACCTGAATCCGGGCCATAGTATTTACTTATCATTTAGGAAGCAACATACATCTAATGCCGCGTACACATGACCATTTTTCATGACGAGAAAAATGCCATTTTTTAAATTGGTCGTGAAAAACGGTCGTGTGTAGGCTCCGGAGCATTTTTCTCGACGAGAAAATGCCTGTTAAAAATCGTTATTTTTCTCGTCGTGTGTAGGCTTTAACGATGGGGAAAAAAACACATGCAAGCTCAGAAGCAAGTTATGAGACAGGGATATTAGCATAAGCAGCCCAAAGGGTGGCGCCATTCAAATGGAACTTTCCCTTTATAGTGCCGTCGTACGTGTTGTACGTCACCGGGCTTTGCTCAAGCATTTTTTTTCACGGTCGTGTGTATGCAAGGCAGGCTTGAGAGGAATCACGTCAACAAAAACGTCATTTTTTTTTTTATGACATGGATAAAGGTCTTTAGTAGGCGGCATTATAGTGAAAAATGTGCAACCCAAAAATTGGTATTAAATCAACATCAAACTTGTAGAAAAATTAGAAAAGCAAAAAAAACAAAAGCTCATAAAACAAAAAAACTGAATGAAAGTCCGCGGCCTCAAAGTCCAATATTGGAGCCCTTAATACAATTCATCCCATCCACCGTGCTTCTATGTGGGTGATCCTAGATTAAGGTGACCAGATTTTTAAAATGAAATCCGGGGACAAATTTTTTCTTTACTAGTAATGGCGGCAATCACCGACTCTCTACCCGTCACCGCCCGCCTCACAGCCTCTCAAGTCTTACTCTTCGGGCCCCGGCTACTACTGGATGGGGAGCTGAGGAAGATCACTCTGCCAGGAAAAGCAAGGAGAATAACATGCGAGCGAAGCTAAATGGGCATGCACCCGAAACTAAAGAAATATTCCCTCCGCTCCGACCAGCAGTCCAGCACATGATCATCAGAAAGGGGCACAGATAATGGGAAAAATACAACCCCCTCTATGCTAGTAGGCATGGCCAAGCGGGGGTGTGTAATTCAATTTTTTTTATTTTAATTCTGCACTGCCTTTCTTTGAAATTGCCCCTGCCCCCTATTAAATCCAATCTGGGGACAAAACCAGGGACAGACTTGGTCCGGGGACAGTGTCCTCAATCAGGGGACTGTCCCCTGAAACTGGGGATGTCTGGTCACCCTATCCTAGATAATACACAAACAGTGCTCCACCGCCAGTGATGCTATGAATACACTCACCAGAGCCCTAAGGCCACCAGGACCAGTAAAGCCTTTTTCATTTTTTGGCCTACAAGGTCCGAAGCCAACTTCACTCCTTCCGTAAACAATCAGTGTGTCCTCCTTCTCTACCCTTATTCTCCAAAAAGAATCCATACACATCCACTACCTAATGGCCCTGTAATCCCATTCTCATTAACCTCCTGAGGCCCACACTATAGCCGAATGACGGCTACAGCGCGGACCTGAATTGCCAACAGGCCGTCAATTGACGTCCGCCCCTTTTGGCGTTCCCCGCGCGCGCTCCCTAGCGCACAGCGGCGAAACTCTGTGTTGGCCGTGTCCCTTGGACACAGCAAATCACAGATTGCGGCGAACGGCCAATCAGAGTGGCTGTTTGCTATGCGATCTGTGAGGTCAATGAGAGATGATCTCAAATGAAAACATATGAGATCATCTCTCATTGCCGGCTCACACAGAGACAGCGTCCTGTCATGGAGAGAGAAGACCGATCTGTGTCCCTTGTACATAAGGACACAGATCGGTCACCTCCCCCAGTCACCCCCTCCACCTACAGTTAGAACACTATACAGGGAACATATTTAACCCCTTCCTCACCCCCTAGTGTTAACCCCTTCAATGCCAGTCACATTTATACAGTAATTAGTGCATATTTATAGCACCGATCGCAGTATAAATGTGAATGGCGCCAAAAATGTGTCCGATGTGTCCGCCATTAAGTCGCCATCCCAATAAAAATCGCAGATCGCCACCATTACTAGTAAAAAAATATCAAAAAATAAATAATTCTGTCCCCTATTTTGTAGGCGCTATAACTTTTGTGCAAACCAGTCGCTTATTGTGATTTTTTTTTTTTTACCAAAAATATGTAGAATACGTATCGGCCTAAACTGAGAACATTTTTTTTTTTTTTTAATTGGGCTATTTATTATAGCAACAAGTAAAAAATAGAGGGATTTTTTCAATTAAAGCAGTATAAAACCTAAAACCAAGAAGTGTAGTATATTTCAGCTTACCAATCATCAGTAGTAGTGGATGCATTGGTTTTCTATTTTTAGGGTTTTCCCCCTTGTTTTCACCTGGTGATCTGGTCAGTAACACACCTCTTGTATTTGAGTGCCTCCACTCTGGATGAAGAAGCACAGGGGCACCTTTGGACAGCAGCGTTGTCAGTCTGGGGGGAGGGTAATGTTAGGTGCACTAACAGATTTAGATACACTAACAAATTGAAGCCAAACTCAAATTAAGACTTTATAAACAGTTACAGCAACAGTTTTGTTTTCTATTGGCATAAAGGTTTTATTAATAAAAGCTCACCCTTATAAGCACCCTGTCAATGTTTTATCTCAGCCCTCTAACTGCTGCATCTGCAGGACAGCTTGTTCCGCTGAAAAAAACCCATAAAAAACTGTGCGTGTGTACGAGGCTTCAGTCTGTTTTTTTTTTCTCATCAAGAAAACCGCCCAAAATCTCAACGAGAAAAATAGAGAAACCTGCTCTCTATTTTCTCGTCGTGATTCTCGGCAGTGTTTTTCCTGTCGAGAAACCCGAGAGTGTGTAATACTTAGGCCCCGTACACACGACCTAGTTTCTCGGCAGAATCCAGCGAGAAGCTCGCTGGGATCCATATTCTGCCGAGAAGCTCGATCGTGTGTACACTTTCGTCGAGCGTCCCGTCGGGAAGCTCGTCGAGCCAAAATGGAGAGCAGGTTCTCTATTTCCTCAACGGGCCATCGGGACTAATGGCTCGACGCCTTTTTCGACAGCCTGGTCGACGAACTTGACGGCCGGCCGAGAACCTCGTCGGGCGGAATGATGAGTTTAGCCCGACGAGGTTCTCGGTCGTGTGTACGCAGCCTTACCTGTCGCCATGGAAACCCACGCATGCTCAGAATGACTGACGCATGCGCGGTAGCTTCCTAGGCATAGGTAGGGTGTAGCAAGATGGCGGCGACTGCTTTGAATGTGATGAGCGCATGCTCGTCGTAGTCGATAACGTCACCGCGTTCATGCCATTTAAAAGAAAGGCGGTTCTTTTGGATGGAGTGTCTGTACACTCGAGCGGCAATAGATTCTTGCAAAGAATCTCATCAGGAAAAACAATGTTTTTTTCCTGACAAGATTCTGGGCCGTGATTACAGGGCTTAACTGGCCAGATCACTAGGTGAAAATACAGCAAAGGAAAGAAAGCCTATCACATCTAGGAATTGGTAAGCTGCAATATAATAAAATGTTTGCTTTTGGGTTTAATACCGCTTTAAGAATACATACTAGAAGGGATATTTGTGTAAAGCAGAATTTAGTATCACTTTAAATATACAAAGTAAACAACACAGATGAGGAAAACTGAACATTGTTCAAGTGTCATTTGTAGGTCCGCAGTTGTGTTACAGGCAGCTACAGTGACACCTACTGATCTTAGAGAGTATTACTCAATTTCTAAGATACCCTTTCTTAGGCCTCGTACACATGACCGAGGAACTCGTCGGGCGAAACACATCGTTTTCCTCGTGGAGTTTCTTGTTCGGCTGTCGAGGAACTCAACGAGCCAATTTTATCCATTCCCGTAGAGGAAAAAGAGAACATGCTCTCTTTTTGGCTCGTCGAGTTTCTCGACAGTTTCCTCGTCGAAAAATGTACACACGACCGGTTTCCTCGGCAAAACACATCTCCCAACATGTTTCTTGCTGGATTCTGCCGAGGAAACCGGTCATGTGTACGAGGCCTGAAAAGATAAGTTCACCTTCCGTAACATGTTACACTTATATTCGGGTCTGTAGCATACTCCATCCCCAACATCACCAACATGAGGAAATAAATAGCAAGACAAAAGAATCCATTGGGCAGTAACGTTTATTTAATATTAAAATCACTCCACAAAATGAGCACTCACCATTTTAAAACCATGCCAGGCTTAAATATATTTGTATGTTCACCAGTGATGGAAGGTTTTGCACCTCCTGACTTCCTGTAGTTCCAGGCAACGGAAGTGACGCTGGCGGATATGACGTCACAGACCAATAGCCCTGCCCAACACATTTCATCTATATCTGGCCATCTTTGAGGACGGAAAGTTGCATATATTAGCAAACATATGTAAAGCTGCATTAAGGCTCCTCTGAAATGTTTTTCCGCTTTGGAGCCATTTACACCTGAGTGTTTTGTAGCTCAAGGCTCCATAGTTACATAGTTACATAGTTATTCAGGTTGAAAAAAGACACAAGTCCATCCAGTTCAACCATAAAAAAAATAAACAAACAAAATAAAACACAGTACAATCCCATACCCCCAACTCCATACCCACAGTTGATCCAGTTGATCCAGTTGATCCAGAGGCTCCATAATGCTCAACATCCAATATCCCATAGGTTTCAATGGTGGTCCTTCTCATATGAGCACTCAGGTTCCTGTAGCTTGATACTTGACTAAAGCTACACACATCTACTTCTAGGCAGAATTGGGCATGTTTGCTCCTATAGTTCTAAATGGGAGCACCTAAAAAGGCGTAAATCGAACAGCGTCGCTAATTTTTGGTCATTGATATTTACCAAAATTGCCACAGTATTTCCTCAGCCAGGAATGTGTCAGGAGTAACGGGAGTACGGCATGTTCAGCTAACCCAAATTCTGTCACCATTGACCTCATTAGTGTTCTGATTCAGGCTTTTTTTATTTTCTCAGGCCCCGTACACACGAACGAGTTTCTCGGCAGAATCCAGCGAGAACTTTGATGGGAGACGTATTCTGCCGAGAAAAGCGGTCGTGTGTACACTTTTCACCGAGCATCCCGTCGGGAAGCTCGTCGAGCCAAAAAGAGAGCATGCTCTCTATTTCCTCGTTGTTCTATGGGGAAATTTGGCTCGATGAGCTTTTCGACAGCTGAACGGGAACCTCGACAGGCGGAACGATGAGTTTAGCCCGACGAGTAACTCGGTCGTGTGTACGGGGCCTCAATGTTAACCTGTTTGGTCAAACTGCCGATGAATCAAACATGGATGTGTTCTAGGAACCCCAGTAATGACACTCTACTTGGCTTGTTTAATCCTATGGATATTTCTCAAGGCTCAATTATTTAGGATTTACACTAGAGAGGGATATTACTTTGCTAGGAAGATAGTGCTACACAATTCTTTTGTTT